>OZ005658.1:189115007-189162507 GCA_963930645.1 Salticus scenicus
AATATTATCTAAATAATTCTTTGACTAAATATGAAATTTTGAAATCAAAACTATTTTTTTCATAACAGAAGAGAAAATATATTTAAGTGAATTTGACTTAGTATATATACAATAAATATTTTAAACATGTAATAAAGTACTTTTGCGTTAAAAAAAAATTCTAAATAATTCATTGGCTGCATTCAAGTCGGTCAACAAACCAACCCACATACCTTACAAGTAAGAACCGAATAACAGCGTTTTCACCCGAAGAAACATATGGCGGAGTAATATAGTTCCATATTTAAAGCGATTTATATAAAAAACAAGAGTTTTCCTGAAAAAAACAAAAACGTTACTAGATTCAGAAAGATCCCATTAACAACATATATTAGTTAAATTAAAATCGTTCGTGCGGTTTTAGAGATATTTTTATTACATCCTTACATCGTTACACCACACATTTTCCCTTTTTCACTTTAAATTGAGATTCAGATCTCAAAACATACTGCATGTAGAAATGTAAAATTTTCAGGATAGATTAAGACCGAAGATAAAAGACTATTTTGAAAAAATCAGAACAAAATATGGCTTATTTGCTGAGATATTAAGTGTCGGCTTTTACAAATCTCTTTGATGTCAGACTAGGCGTATATATGAGTTCGCAGCTTTCCATCCGTTTGTCCTTCCGCTTGCGTCACTCGAAAAACTGCCGTTTTTCATGATATGTATATAAAGGATTCGTTAAAGTAAGATAGAGCCCTGTTTATTCGAGTTCCTGGCTCCTAATTATTAGTTATTTTTATTTTATTTAAGTATATTAAGAATTATTATATGTTGAAGCAACACCATGGATTAAATATGAATGTAATATGGACATATGTGTTCTTAGGCAGGTGACAAAAAATGGAATGTCAGTTCTGTAGAGGAACATGTTTGGAAGTATGAGACGAGATATGAACAATGTTTGGACGTATGTGCTGTGTGTGTTAGATGTCTAATGGATATCAGGGGCAGTACGGGTCGAAATGAAATGATAGAATTTTTATGACAAAATGTACTATACTGTAATAATAAATGTTTTTTTTAATTTACAAAATAAGAATAAAAATGACCATGTTTTATTATTCAATCAAATATCACATTAGCTTATGTAACAAATGAACACCAGAAATACAAAAAAGCTGAAAAATCTCATCCCTGCTGGGAACTTACTTTAAACACTTGCGGCTTATCTCCTGTATGGATGCGTAGATAATTGTACAGATTACTCTTTGCAGAAAATCCTTTAGAATATACTTCACACACGTATGGCTTTTCTTTTCTATGGATGCGTTGGTATTTATTTAGATTTCCCTTTAGGGGAAATCCTTTAGAACATACTTCACACACGTATGGCTTTTCTTTTGTATGGGTACGCAGATGATACTTTAGATGACTCTTTACAGAAAATCTTTTAGAACATACTTAACACACGTATGACTTTTCTTCTTTATGGATGCGTTGGTGAACATTTAGATTTCCCTTTACGGAAAATCCTTTAGAACATACTTCACACACGTATGGCTTCTCTTTTGTATGGGTGTGTTTGTGATAGTTCAGATGACTCTTTGAAGAAAATCCTTTAGAACATAATTCACACACGTATGGCTTTTCTTTTCTATGGATGCGTTGGTATTTATTTAGATTTCCCTTTAGGGGAAATCCTTTAGAACATACTTCACACACGTATGGCTTTTCTTTTGTATGGGTACGCAGATGATACTTTAGATGACTCTTTACAGAAAATCTTTTAGAACATACTTAACACACGTATGACTTTTCTTCTTTATGGATGCGTTGGTGAACATTTAGATTTCCCTTTACGGAAAATCCTTTAGAACATACTTCACACACGTATGGCTTCTCTTTTGTATGGGTGTGTTTGTGATAGTTCAGATGACTCTTTGAAGAAAATCCTTTAGAACATAATTCACACACGTATGGCTTCTCGTCTCTATGGATGCGTTGGTGAATATTTAGATATCCCTTTTGGGAAAATCCTTTAGAACATACCTCACACACGTATGGCTTCTCTTTTGTATGGATGCGTATATGATTTTCCAGAGTACTCTTTACAGAAAATCCTTTAGAACACACTTCTCACACGTATGGCTTTTCCTTTGTATGGGTGTGTTTGTGATAGTTCAGATGACTCTTTGAAGAAAATCCTTTAGAACATAATTCACACAAGTATGGCTATTCTTTTGTATGCGTACGCAGATGATACTTTAGATGACTCTTCACAGAAAATCTTTTAAGACATACTTAACACACGTATGACTTTTCTTCTTTATGGATGCGTTGGTGAACATTTAGATTTCCCTTTACAGAAAATCCTTTAGAACATACTTCACACACGTATGGCTTCTCTTCTGTATGGATGCGTCGGTGAATATTTAGATATCCCTTTTGAGAAAATCCTTTAGAACATACTTCACACACGTATGGCTTCTCTTCTCTATGGATGCGTTTGTGAATATTTAGATTTCCCTTTACAGAAAATCCTTTAGAACATACTTCACACACGTATGGCTTCTCTTCTGTATGGATGCGTCGGTGAATATTTAGACATCCCTTTTGAG
Organism: Salticus scenicus; assembly: GCA_963930645.1. NCBI lineage: Eukaryota > Metazoa > Arthropoda > Arachnida > Araneae > Salticidae > Salticus > Salticus scenicus. The sequence goes on from OZ005658.1 coordinate 189,117,611, forward strand.
AAAATCCTTTAGAACATACTTCACACACGTATGGCTTCTCTTCTGTATGGATGCGTCGGTGAATATTTAGATATCCCTTTTGAGAAAATCCTTTAGAACATACTTCACACACGTATGGCTTCTCTTCTCTATGGATGCGTAGATGATTGTCCAGAGTACTTTTTGCAGAAAATCCTTTAAAACATACTTCACACACGTGTGGCTTTTCTTTTGTATGGGTGCGTTGATGATAGTTCAGCTTACTCTTTGAAGAAAATCCTTTAGAACATACTTCACACACGTACGGCTTCTCTTCTCTATGGATGCGTAGATGTTTGTCCAGAGTACTTTTTGCAGAAAATCCTTTAAAACATACTTCACACACGTGTGGCTTTTCTTTTGTATGGGTGCGTTGATGATAGTTAGATTACTCTTTGAAGAAAATCCTTTAGAACATACTTCACACACGTGTGGCTTTTCTTTTGTATGGATGCGTTGATGATAGTTCAGATGACTCTTTGAAGAAAATCCTTTAGAACAAACTTCACACACGTATGGCTTTTCCTTTGTATGGATGCGTAGATGATTGTCCAGAGTACTTTTTGCAGAAAATCCTTTGGAACATTCTTCACATACGTGTGGCTTTTCTTTTGTATGGGTGAGTTTGTGATAGTTCAGATGACTCTTTGAAGAAAATCCTTTAGAACATAATTCACACACGTATGGCTTCTCGTCTCTATGGATGCGTTGGTGAATATTTAGATATCCCTTTTGGGAAAATCCTTTAGAACATACTTCACACACGTATGGCTTTTCTTTTGTATGGATACGTACATGATTTTTCAGAGTACTCTTTGCAGAAAATCCTTTAGAACATACCTCACACACGTATGGCTTTTCCTTTGTATGGATGCGTATATGATTTTTCAGGGTACTCTTTGCAGAAAATCCTTTAGAACATACTTCACACACGTACGGCTTTTCTTTTGTATGGGTGCGCAGATGATAGTTTAGATGACTTTTTACGGAAAATCTTCTCGAACATACTTCACACACATATGCCTTTTTCTCTCTATGAATACGTTTATGCATATTTAGATGTCCGTTTTTGGAAAATCCTTCAGAATATATTTGACATACGCATATCTTTTGAGCCTTAGACTAAATGAAGGAAAATGGGGCACGTCGGAGTACTCTAGGAGCCCTAGCGTACATACCCGCCGACAGTTGTTACCACGGATTTCCTTGGTGGTTGTTACTTGAAATTCATTACGTCAAGCAGCCCTCTTATGGAGGGTTCATAGCACGGAAGAGTTTAAGAGGATATATTACTAATGCTACGGAAAAGTAGTAATTTTCATCTTACCGATAGAGGGCGAACAGATATTGAAAATCTACCAATCAGCGCGTTTATTTACATTTGTAGCGGTTCATTGGTCGTTTGCGGAAATCGTATCGTGTGATCTATGATGATGGCTGAAATTGCGAATTGCTTCTTAAAATTTACGTGTTTTGAATTTTAGTTACAATAAATAAGGATAAATTAATTTTAAATAACTACTACGATTAGTAGCATTTAATCACGAATTTGATTAGCAAACAATGTGTGATTTCATTTGTGTGATTTTCTTTTCTATTGCTCCACAAGATATAATTAATCGATGTGTACAAATTTTAATAATTTACACACCACCCCATTTATCTTTTTTTGAATGAAGTATAAAACATCATTTTAACCGAGTATAAATATCGTAAATGCTTACTAATTATCAGTATGTATTTTTCGTTTTGTTATTGTTAGTCTCTTTCAGTCTTGCAATGATAAACTCTGTTTTTTTTTTTTTTTTTTTTTTTTTTTTAAGTGAAATGAAAGTTTACTTGATATATTCTTTATTCTAAGTATTTTATTTATTCTAAGCATTTAACTATTAGTAATTGAAGTACACGTTTCCATTTTAAATCTGTGCCATTTATATGTTTATGGCGATGTTTTTATATGTGTCAGGACCTGATTAACCTTTAAAGCTAAGGTAAGCTCAGTATCATTTCTTGCCCCCTTTCATTCGATGAATGTTTTCTAATTTCTACACATACAGAAACAAATTTAATTTCTATGCATTGGCATATAAAAATATTATAAACTGAAAATAACTGTCTGTGTTTATTATTATTAGCTGTTTTTCATTCATATGTCTAGGTGGTTCTACCCATAACAATAACATCAAGATTGTATATGATTAGTTAACAGTTTATTGATTCAATGTCTGCATTTCTGTGGTTAAGTAATTGAACTTCTCCCAAATATTTTGTACTTTCTCTTGTTGTAAACCTGAAACTAGATATTCGGGTCCATGTTTGCAATCATTTTGTGGTCGCTCTTAAATTTCAGGTTGAAGCTTCTGCTTCCGGAACCTTTTCGGTAATCAGGCCCTGATAAGTGTAGTGATAGTTTACTGAGTAATGGATTAACACTAAGTGCTGATCAATGAAGAGAAGATTTAATCCACTCTTTTCTCCTCGTACTTAATTCATGTAATTAGTTACACGTCATGGTCCTTTCTTATCAGTTTTTTTTTTTTTCTTAATATATCAAACATGGATGAAATTTTGCGATTTGCCTAGAAGACGGGAAGAATTTGTCGAATTATTTTAAGTGAAAGCCATTTTGCCTTATTAATATTAAATTTTTTTAATGTGTATACTGTGTGTTGCCATGAATAGTCTGCTTGGCAAGATTTGCAGCATTATTAACTTTTTTTTTTATGTGTATACTATGCGCAAGGCTGCCACTCAATGAAAACTCAAAAAATTGTCGCTTTAGTAGCCTTTCATAGGAAAAAAGTCTCCTAAATAAGTGTCCTGAAGCAGAAAATAGTCTTCGTTTTACACCTCTCCCCCCTCTCCAATTTCTTCTTTTATCCAATATTAATGTTATGACTATATAAAATAATCGAAATAATTAAGCAGTAATTTTCACTAATAATGTTTTAAAAAAAGAAAAATTTTCAAAAAATTCCTGAGTATTTCAGATTACTGAAATGTATATATATATATATCAGCAATGCATAATATAACCAGACTGGTGATGCCAGCTGCTCTTGCAACCTAAAATTGGTTTAGCCTGATATTCACTTTCAATACTTTTTCTTTCAAATAACACACAATGGGTTGAATTTTAGTACTTTTCTAATATAATATTTCAAAAATTAGAGACCATAAGAGGTTATATCTCTACTGATTGTGATAGAATTAGAATATATGTGAATCATTTGAATTGAGCTAAACAAGGTATATTTAAGTGTGAGAAAGATAAATTTCAATTTTCCAGATATAGTAGAGAGTCAAAAATCCGCACAGCTGGGGACCAGAGGTTGTGTGGATTTTAGGATTTTGTGGATTTCAGGGCCCATAAAAAATGATTTTCATTTTGAATAATAAAAACAGAATATTATTCAAACTAAACACATCACATACTAGTGAATAATAACACTGAATATTAAATTACTAGGTAGATAAGAATAATAATGAACATTAACAAAAATATATAATGAAAAAAATATTTGTCAAATTTAGATAAAATCTGTTCACATGTAGTTAAACTGCACTTGAACCTGCATGATTTATTTATTGCAAAAAGTAGTAACACAGTTTTTTTTTCTTTTTTTTGAGAATTTTATTGAGTTCTCCCTTATAATTATGCCTTCATCAGAAAGCATTTTAAAAAATTAGTTTGTTATTATTTACCTGATTGTTATTATCATATCACAATAACCATTATTTCCTTTTGATGAATTTAATATACTGTCAATAATTTTTTTTAGCAGCAACTTGGTTCTTGCAGTCTTTCATATTATTATTTTGTTTTCTTTTTTTGTAATCGTAAAATGCAAACATAAAAATCTGTATTCAAGATCTTCTTCAAAAATTCTGATTTGCACTTTTGTAACTTAATAGTGAATTTCATCGTTTGTATCTTACAAGCTGTGCGGATTTTGGACTTTGGCAGATTTCTGGCTCTATACAAATTTTTCTGAATTTTAAAAGACAATTCACATTTTCCATGAGATTTCTGCTAAGTTGGAGATTAAAACTCTAATTCTCTCAGCTCATTAATTCTAAAAGGTATTTGAAATTTAGAATTAATGAGCACCAATGGAATGTTCTTAATGAAGAGATTTTTAAATCATCTATTGCTTCCCATTACTGATCTGTTGCTGTTTTTACAAAGCTTTTCAGATCTTAAAAAATTAAATAAATAAATAAAAATCTTGTTATCTTTTCTTCAATACTCGCATAACGTTCTCTTGCTAAGTTTCTTTCGTTTCCTTCCTCCCCCCCCCCCTTTTTTTTTTTTTTGTAATTTTTTTTTTCCCCTATGGTCACATCTATTTATTTATAATACATTTTCTTTAAATCTTGTCACACCAGTATTTATACTGATTTTCAGTCTTATTCATTTTATTTTGTGCATTTCTGCTTTATTTGTTACACTTTACTTTGCTCTTTGCCTGATGAAGGTTTATGATACTATTTTGATCTGAAACAAATGTAGTTTTTTTTTTTTTTTTTTTTTTTTTTTCTATGAAAGTAAGTCACTTTATTTTTACATAGAGAAATGGTTTTACCCTTAAGCACAGTATTTTGCTGCTTAGAAACATGCAAAAATCAACAGGGAGACATGTTATGAAAAATAATATTGCTATTGCAATGACAAAAGTTTCACCTTTTCATAATATACAGTGAGTGAGTAAAGAAGTAAATAGGAGAAAAAAAAAGATCATTTTCTTTGACCAAACACTAAAATGAAAACCTTCTTAAAGGCCTATCTAATTTATGAAATTAGCCTTAAAAAAAAAAAAAAAGCTTTATGAAAAGTTATATTTTTGCTGCAAGTTGTTGAAACAGAAATAATTCACTGCTAATTAACAAAATTTATATTTAATTGCAATTACATACTGAAATATGCAGATATTTCTTTTGAAAATTAAAATTTATACATTCATCAAAGCTGATTCCCAAAATGTATTATTACTAGCAAATCCAAGCGAAATTTTTGCAATTTCTTTTTATTTACCTTTAAAATTTGAAACTTATAAGTCTTATACCAATTTCATCACCTAATTTAAATTTTAATCCATCAGAAGCCAAATTATTATTAGTTTTTGTAGGACGAAACACTAATGATAGTTAAACCAAATCTTTCCAAAGACAAGTTTCAAAATGAAATTCATGTTTGACAACCCAGTTTTAATATTTCCCTAGGCAGGACCACCTATAGTATAGAACCCCTATGGTGATTTTTAATTTTTTTTCGCCATGTTGGTGATGCCTTTTGATTAATTTTTTTTATTTATTCATTCTGTCATAATTTTTTGTAAAAAAAAAATATATACATTAGCACCTATTTTGATTATGCTTTTAATTAATGAGTTTTTTAGTCAAGTTATGACAAAAGTTCCTATTTTACCATATTTTTATTAACTTCAATTCTTGTTCGTTTGTTTGCCCGGTACAAATCTTGCAATCGATTTTTATCTAACTGCCCTACTAGCTAGACATTTGACACTTTCAGAATAGCTCAGAACCCGATGACAACATAATACTTCAAAGCCCGATTTTCAAATTTTTGTTAGTTTTCTTTTAATTAATTAAAATATGAAAATAATGACCTCCTAATAGCTTTAAAAATAGACATTAAAATATTAGCTATAATTTAATTGTTGCCAAACAAATTTACAAGTTCATTTTCTTTCGACATAAAAATAAATACATCTAATTAAACGTGAACATTAAAAATTGTAAAAAGTTAAATTATGCATCTCACAAAAATTGACGTCATTATCACTTTAAAAATCTTATATGCATTGATAAAGTGCTCATGTATTTCTATAGCTATGATTCAACAGAAAATTTAAAAATATAGTATATAAAAAGGTTTTTTTTTCTTATAATTATTGTTCATACATTTAAAGTATTGTTAGGTTTAAAATGATGCTTCGAAAGGTTGTAAAGATGCAACTTTAAAAATAGATTTTTCTATAAAATGTCATCAGACAAATGTCGTCATTTGTTTAATTGAATCACTGAACTGAGTTCATGTACTTAAACATTGCTTATGTATTATTATTATTATTTTTTTTTTTTATAAATTATTTTTACTGGGTGATTTTGTACAGAAAAATATATAAGAAAGTCTTGTGGTAGCCACAGCATACTAGTTTGCATTAGGGCTGGAGTATTTATCAATATATCCCCAAGTATCAATATTTTTTTAATATCACAATAACGGTATTAAAGATCTTGCTCTGCCGATATATCCCTCTAACGATATTTCTTAGCGCACACTGAGCGATCGATCGATGCACCGATAAATAATGTTTAATGCCAATCTTAAATACCTTCTTCAAATTCTGCTTTCCCTACTAACACCATCACCATGCACCGAACAAAGCAAATGCCGTATAGCTTATACTAATGCAACCCCTTGTGCACTGCACGCTCCATCCATGTGTTAGATAAATAATAATGAACGCCAATCTTAAATACCTTCTTCTAATTCTGCTTTCCCCACTAAGCATGCATCATCACACACTGAACAAAAAGAGAGCTGAATAGTGCAACCCTTTTTCTTTTTCCCAACCCAAACGATATCTCTCTTTCATTAAGAAAAAAACTAAGTTACCGCAGTGTACCTACTCTCTTTATCTTTATTCGTGCTATCTACCCAATCGAAAATATCACTGTCCAAAAAGTCTGAATGATATTCATTAAGAAAATTAAGTTATCACAGTATATTGACTTCCCACGGTATATTGATGCATTCATGCATTTACTGACCCTAAACGATAATATGAAAGAATTTATACTACTACCGTTAGTATTTGATAATACTATTGCACATCACCGCTCGTGGATTGTAGGTGTAATACCACAGTAACCACAGACAAGCCGATATAAAAACAAACGCTTATTATGACGAATGAAAACAATATCTTTTGTTTTAGCTCATTTCCTGCTATTGGTTCATTGATATTGGTTTATTTCAAAGTATCGATAACTTCTGGCCATCTTCTTCTTATCTTTATAATTGAAATATATTATATGTAATATGACATAAATTATATATAAAGATAAAAGTGTTACTCTCTTGCGTTCATAGTAAAAATGATTACAAACGTGTCTGTGAGTATGTGTATATGAAAAATTTTGTGAATGCTATATCTCACAAATCAATGAACGAAATTTGGTATTTAGTTGTAACTTGACCTAAACTGGTGCTGATTACATTTGGGGATCAAGTACTCAACATGTGGCGCTTTCACCTAACTTTCCATATTTTTTTTTTTTTTTAAGCCCACCAGCGGCCGAGCGGTTCTGCGCTCAAAGCTGGTAGATGGGAGGTGCCGGGTTCGATCCCAGGTCGCGCTCATCGACCTAGCCGTTCGGAGTTTTCCGTGGTTTCCTCCGAAACTTGCGTAAATACGGGCTAGGACCCCTTAGAAAGACCCCCACGGAGGGCATTCCCTTTTAGACCTAAGTCAAGCTCAAGTCTTCCACAGAAGATGTCACTCTGAAGAGGGCCGGGTACCCGGCTGAAAAATTTAAACAACGATGCCAGAGTAATGTTTAAGGTTTTATCTATGTTTTTAATTAAAGTTTATAGTACTTTGTTTTTATCTATATATTTAAAGACTAGTGGTGTTTGCCACAGTCAGAATTGTTTGATTGAAACACAGCAGATAATCCAGATGAGCATTAATCATGACAACTCTGATATATCTAAAGTTGTGTGAGAAATGCAGAGGGGTTAATCAGCCAGGATGGCTCAGTTGTAGACCATGGAGCTGGGAATCGAACCCTGGGTCTTCAGCTTAACCTGCGGATGCTCTAACCACTGAGCTACCCTGGCTGATAACCAGTTCGGCATTTCTCACATAATATACATTGGCAAAGTCATGCGCAGCTATATCAAGTGACAAACGATCATGGCACAAATCCAATAGGCCACTAATTTAGAAATTTTATTCATCAACCTTGAAAATTCATTTCTGTTAGATTGGAGTGGAAGGCTGATTTTTTATACCAACTATGTGAAAAATACCAGATCCGGGAATCGCCTTCCGCTTAACGTGCGGATGCTCTAGAGTTAAAAATCAGCCTTCCACTCCAATCTAACAGAAGCAAGTTAAGCCACCAGTACATAATTTCTAATTTACAATTTTTTGACACCTTGATACTTATGTATTAGGCCATTGATCTTTTCTGCAAAATAATAAGTCTTTGTCAAGTACGTGTAATAGACAGTCAATGATGAAGAAATGCTATCAAGCATACATATGTGCATACTGACGATTGCTGCAATACAAAATTTCATGTATTGTTTACTGTTTTTTTTTTTTTTTTTAAGATATACCTGAAACTTACATACAGCATATATTAGTAGTAAATGGTGCAATACAGAATTTCATGCAATTTTTAGTGACAGTGACATAGGTGTATTCAGTGATTTTTTTTTTTTTTTTTTTATGTATGCAAAACATACATACGTGCACATTGATGATTGCTGCGATTGGGAATTTCATGAAATAAAACATAATGTGTATGTACATGTACATATATATATATATATATATACATTGTATGTGTATGTATATATATATACAATATACAAACCGGTGTATGTGCCGCAGCCCTTACGAAAAAAAAGCTATTTTTTCTTGGCTGCAGCCCTTACAAGAAGTTCAGATAATACATATATTTTTTTCTTCCGTTATCACAATCATCAAAAATTAACTTTTTTTTTCAGTGTTTACATGGGGAAGGGTAGATAAACGGTAAAAATTAAGAGAATAACAAAAACAATATAAATAACTGTCTCCTATTCGGATAGTGTCTATCCCTGAGCTACGAGGATATGATGATGTGCACTACAAAGCTGAATAAAAGCGTTTGTGTTAAGACAAAGGGGCAGACAGGAAACTTCAGTTAAAGTAAACATTTTTCTTGGTGAGCAGCTGGAATCGATTATGTAATATGATAATAATTAGTACAAGACTTTGAATAAACACCATAAAATGCAAGAACTCTCAACAATTGTTTTGGGTCGAAAGAAAACACGACTCTTTATCAGGCGAACAAAGTACGCATGAGTGCTGCAAACAAAATGGCAACACATCTCACACAAATAAATGAAAAAGAAAATTCAAAACCCAAAAGTGGACCGATTTAAAATTAAAAAAAGTGGGGTTAAACAATTAAAACACAATCAGTGAAATAAAAATTTTAAATGAAAGGCACTAATAAATGCGAAAGAAAAGGGGGTGATTTAACAAATAAATTCATGAATGCTTCAGAAAATAAAAGAAGAAAACAAAGAAATTTCTTTGCATAAAAGAAAATAAATTACTGGATGCAGCTAATTCATTGTGCATGAATCTGAAAATTTGTTCAGCAACAATTACTATTACTCACATGTGCATGTGTGTCATATGCATTAAAAAAAAAAAAAAAAAAAAAAAAAAAAAATGTGCAGGAACTGAGAATGCATGAAAATAAACATAGGCACAAAATCTTCTTATGTTTCTCTATCATTGGATAGGCTGTCTGTCGGGCATTTGGCAACAATTTTTTAGTTTTCAGAAAAGGTCGATGGCTAATACATAAGTGGTTTTTTACATAAAAAGTGATGACTAGGGCTCATGCCAGTAATAAAAGCACTTTTGTGGTTGAAAAATATAAAATGATAGACAAATATATACAAATGTGTACTCTTAAAACATTTTTCTGCATGTATCGTAGCTTTGATGTAAAAACAATACACTTATATTTAAACTATAAACAAGTTTTTTTTTTTTTTTTTTTTTTTTTTGTGTGTGTGTGTGTGTGTGTGTGTATGTTTATTTAAATAATATAATTCACATAAATAGGAAAAAGAATTCTTTTTTAAAAATTAATTTCCACACATAAATTATACCAGATAGGTTTTTAACAACTTGCAATATAAAATGTTGGAAAAATTAGTGGTAAAATGTACACAATAGTTGTTTTTAATTGAAATAGCTAAGATGACCTTTCATCAGGTCAAAAATGTCAAAGTGCAGTGGGAAAGCAAAAGTGTAATATTGTAGACTTAAGTCAACACAGATTACATACCTGCAAAATGAAAATATAATCAAAGTCAAAAGGCATTCCTAAAAAAAAAAAAATTGTATTTATTTGTTGATTTTTTTTCATCTTAAACCATCCTATTCAGCAGGGATTTGGTTTTTGATGTCAAAAAAGTGACATTTGAAATAACTATCTAAACCTTCCCAGTAGCAGAAACAGTGCAGCATGGCAGCGAGTGCTGCAGATTTTTTCAAACTCTGTAGATTAATTTAACATCTCAAAAATAAGTGTCAAGCAAAATAAGTCCTTCCGACTCATTTGGAAGAGTAGGTTGATTTCTCTTTTTCTTATCAAGTAGCCATCATTTTGCTTCAAAATGGCAGCTACAAATTATTAATTGACTTGGTAGAAATATTGATGTGGGCTGTACATATGGAGTCTTAAGCAAATCGGTTCATAAATACCTTTTATGTGAAATTTCCAAGTGGCTTATTAGCACTTGGAAACAAGATGACGAGCATTAAAACTATGGATGGATTTCTGCCTATGACAGAATTTAATTTAGTACGACAGGACTGCTTATATTTGTATTTTAACACCCTTTGAAAAAAAAAATCTGAAACTCTAGTTTAAATAATCTGGAAATATTCAGCCAAGACCTGTTGGTTCTGTAGTCAGAATACACAACTACGAACCTGAAAGTTGTGAGTTCGATCCTCACCAATGGGGAAAGTTAAAGAAAAGCATTTTTACGGATTTCACAATTAAGATAGAGTAAGAAAGTATATGGTAAAATTGGATATTGGCAAGCATTTTCAAAGTGGAACACTATAAATTGGTAAAGACGCAAAATGCCAGATTGAAAGAAATAGTCCTATCATACTAAAAATAAAAAAAGTTTGTTCTTTTAAAGGAATTAAAAAAATGAAAAATAAAAAGTCGTTATAGTTAGGGGGTGTCCATCAATTACGTGAGGCGGTTTTGACGATTTTTTGACACCCCCTCCACTAATCTCATGCAAGATTTTTCAAAATTTGTACTTTTACTGTAAATGCGTTGGATTTATTTAAAAAACACAATTTGCTTTATTATTTTTATTAAAGACTAGTTTTTACGATTGCATAGATCGTAGTCTAGAATCATAGTAATAAAACTGAAGAATAAAATACTTAAACAGAAACTAATCTGAGTCGTTGTGATACACTCGGCTCGTACGCTGCAATGTTCGGTGAGTCACACGTGTGGCTGGCCGATGGCGCCCTAAAACAATTGAAAGGCTGCTTTGCGGTGTTCGGATAGCTACGATAAATATTATTGTGTCAGATTTTGCCATATCTAAATCAAGAAACATGTTTTACTAGAATTTAAATAAATTTTCTCGCAATTTTACTGTTTTTTGCAGGGAAAAAATTATGTGATATTTGCCGAGATCCCCCCTGTCCCCCACGTGAGATTAGGTTTGACTCCCCCCCCCCTCTGAACACCTCACGTAATTAATGGATGACTCCTTATACTATAACAATTATACATAAACTGTTATAAAAACGTTTTTAAATTTAATATATTTTTTTCTGCTGCATTATCATTTGATTTCTAAAAATATAATAAATTAAAAAAAGAAAAAAATTTGCTTTCAAACGAATGTATTAAATAGAAAAATACATAGCGTATAGCTGTTGCTAAGGTACGCAGATGATTGCAATGAAAGAATAAATTTATGAAAAATAAAGCATAAAAGCCAATGTTTAAACTGGAAAAAAAAATTAATTTAAAAAATTCAAATCTGAAAAAATCCCGATGAGGTGCACACCTGCAGGATCTCAGGTACCTATATGCCAAATTTGGAAGCACTGCAATCAGTAGTGTGAGTACCAGAGTGCAGACACACACACACACAGATACTTTTTATTTATATAGATGGCAGATAAAGTTCATTAATAAACTTTAATGATACCCTTATACGGTCTAAATATGTACACTTTTTTTTTTTTTTTTTTTTTTTTTGGGGGGGGGGGGGCACTACGATCACACCTCCTAATTTTGTATTTAAAGAAAAACCACCCAGCAATTATACAGCAGTAAATAACTTCTAACTTACAATTTTTATCCACTGGGTACTTATATGGCCTGTTAACCTTCTCATGCATTTTTTAGATTTATAGAGTGAGATAAGGGTACCCAGTTTTTTTTTATTTTTCTTTCATACATTCATATGTATAAGTGTTTGCTGTAATATAGAATCGTTAATTTTTTTTTTTTTTCTTATTCATGCACAACAAAGTAGAGTTATCTTTTGATTTTTTTAATATCTTTTTGTTTTCATGCATCTGAAGCATGCATACATGGAAATTAGTGAATGATGAAATACAGAATTCCATGCATTTTTTAGATACAATTACAAGTTAGGGGTATCCATTGATGTTTTTTGTGCACAATTGGTTTTCATTTCATGCATGGGAGGGGTACATATGAGCACATTACGATCACTGGAATTGGGAATTTCATAGATTAAAACAAAACTTAAAAAAAATATTCCTGGATGCAAGGTTACAGTCGGCAGCAAAATTTATGAAGCCCTAGCAATAATCCCTATTTAAAAGATATACATTTCTGTTTTGTTAAGTAAATATTTGTTGAGTCATGATCTTAGTCTTATGTTATTTATAAAAAAGTAAGGTGATAAAAATTAGTGAACAATTTAAAAAATATATATACGAAAAGTGTGGCTGTGTGCATCAATAATTTTGCTACCGACTGTAATCATTGTGTATGTATCTAAAAATGTGATTATAGATATTTTATTAAAATATCTAAAAATGCATGAAAATCTGTACAGCAGCAATTACTATTGTGCATGCTTCACATTGCACACATAAAAAAAAAGAAAGTACTTGAAAATAAACATTGGTAAAAATATGCTTTAGCGCACTGCTTGGTGACAATATAATTCAAGCAGGTTGTAAAAGACTTAATTTAAACATATAAATTAAGCCAGATAGGCTTTTAACAACTTGCAAAATAAAATGGTGGTGAAATAGTATACACTTATGTAATATTTATTATCTGACAGTGTAATAAGTTCAAGTATTTGTGTAAATTTATGCATGAGCACAGAAAAATGCTATAAATAATTGAAGCAAGTTTCAGAATTCAGACATAAAGAAGAAATAATCAAAAACACTCGCATGCATAAATTTATTAAATAGGCTTTGAATGTTTCTTTTAATCATGCAGTCTATGCAAATTAAAAGTTCCAAGTTTTCATGCAATTTCTTTTTTTTTTTTTTTTTAATTTCTGGTCATACAAATTCGAAATTTAATCATTTCATGCTAAGTACGTACGTTAAATTAGAATTAACAATAATAATCTTATGATCTATGAAAGAGCACTACACTTCTAATAATATATTTCTTTAAATATTTTTTTATTTCTTTTTTAAAGAAATAAATATAAGAAAGAAGTTAAAATACATTTAAAAAACAAAATATACATTTAAAATTTAGACGTTTCGAAAGCATATTCGTATTTGTATGCATTACATGAATACGTATAAGTTTGTCTCGTAAATAAAACAGTTTTTGTTTTTAATATATATATCATTGAGACGGTTTGATGTTTGTGTACGTTAAAGAATAAAGAAGTGTTTATACATGCTACATTACTTTAATAAACAAAGCTTTGACCACAAATTTACTGTGATCAAAATAATTTCCAACACGACACGATCCATCCGATAAATGCGACGAGCACGAGAAACGAACTATGAACTTTAATTTTCGCAATATTTTGCTTCGAGTTTCAAAGATACTACACCAGGCGGCGATCGGATCGTTTTCATCTAGTCGGCTGAATTAATGCGGAATATGAAGCTTCAGATTTCGCGCTCGCTGGCCTATCTAGTGGTTCATCCTGTAGTCTTAATCTGTGGTTCATAGAATTGGCTGCTAGACCTAGTGATGCCAGATGGTCGAAAATTATTTCCCCAAACCGGTCTTCAAATTACCCCAAATCAGGGGTTCTTTTCGAAAAAATCCCCAACTTGATTTCTACTAGAAAGGGAAAATAAAAAAAATTTCAATAAAAAATATCAAGCAGATTTAAGTGGATTTAAGCTCAGATTTTTCCCCAGATGAAGGCAATTTTTGAAAAAAAAAATCCCCAAATAACATTAAAGCTATTGAAAATCCCTGGTTGTAGGGATAAATCTTTACGTTGCTAACATTGACAGAAAGTTGAAAGATTTCCCCAGATTTGCCCCCAAAAATTTTAGAATTCCCCAAAAATGTCCCCACAAACATTTGGTCCCCAAAATTGTCCCCAGAAACCTCAAAAATCTCCAAAATGGTTACAAAATCCCCAATCTGGATCGAGAGGGAATTCGAAGAAGAGTTATTCTCCCAGCAAAAACCGGAATCACGGATTAGGATACAGGATGATAAACTAGATAGGGCGGTCAGCGTGGGGAACGGAGCTTTATTTTCCGCATTAATTCAGCCGAACAGAGTAAGCGATCCGATCGCCGCCTGGTGTAGTATCTTTGAAACTTATCGGAAGAAAGGGAAAGCCCGCCCCTTCGGCTTCAGTCATCCAATGAACAAACAGCCAGAAATGTAAAAACGCGCTGATTGGTGTATTTTCGAGATTTGGTCGCCCTCTATCTGTAAGATGAAAATTACTACCTTTCCGTAACATTAGTAATACATCCTTCTCTTTTAATCCGTGACCGGAATCCAGGCTTTTCTAATATACGGAATATGCGTCTATCTTGTTCCGACAGCTCAGCAGAGCTGCCAGATTGAGGGAAATTTCCCTCAAAGTGGGAAATTTTGATGCGATTTTAGATATTGAGGGAAAAAGAGAAATTTCTTCTCAAAAAGGGAAATTTTACTTCGTCTGTTTTTAAAGCATTTTTTGTTAGATTTTTTTCCTCGAACTTAAACTATCCGAACCAATTTCTCTATATGCTGAAATCTTAAAAGCTAATCAGTCAGCGCAAATGTTTCCTCTTTTGCAGGGCCCGATTAAGCTTTGAAGGTAGGGGAAGCTCAACATCATTTCGGGGCCCCCTTTCATTTCGGAAAATCTTGTTTTCCTGTTACATATTGTAATATAAAAATGCTATAGACCAAAAAATAGTGTGTGTTTATTATTTTTATTTTTTTTTTCCATACATCTGGGTGGTTTCTACACAGAACATTAAAATCATACAACTTTTTAATTAAGAACATTCAGATTTTTTAGGTTAAATAATAGATTTTTCCCAAAATAGTGAGTGTTTTGTCTTGTTTTAGGTAACCTTTCTTAGAAAAAATTCAATCTCAGTGGGAAAATATGAAACAAAAAATTCAAGACCATGTTTTTAATCCTTACGGGTCCCCCTATTGAATTTTAGAGGGGAAGCTTGTGCTTCCTGAGCCTTTTGGATAATCAGGCCCTGCTCTTTTGTAATAATAATCTAAAATATTCTGAAAAAAAGTTATTGATTTGGTTTTATTCGGCCTAGTCATTCAAAGCATTCCCTGATTTTCTCAGGATTACACGCGAATACGCTAGGATTTCTTAGAAAGATACTTATGAAGGGCATTTTACCCAGGCCTAAATCCAACGCACAGGGCTTTTAGCCATATTTTAAT
The DNA here is from genome assembly GCA_963930645.1 of Salticus scenicus. Taxonomy (NCBI): domain Eukaryota; kingdom Metazoa; phylum Arthropoda; class Arachnida; order Araneae; family Salticidae; genus Salticus; species Salticus scenicus. The sequence goes on from OZ005658.1 coordinate 189,133,331, forward strand.
TAAATAACGTGCGTTTTTAATATTGAACTTTAGTAATCTCTTGCTATTATTTTTTTTCGATTGAATAATATGAAGTTTACGATTAAAAAAGAGTGGTATTTAATTAAAAGATCGTCAGACGCCCTGAAATTGTGGATAATTTACTTTAACCCTTACACAATACTATATTCAGTGCAAGTTATTTTACCCTAAATAGCTTCAAAGCGTTGCATATTGAGCAATTGAGGGAAATTTTATGCCAAAAAGGGAAATTTTCTTACGAAATGTGGGAAATTTTAAAATTTCGATCTGGCAGCACTGCAGCTCAGAGCAGCCGGAATAGCATTCGGGTGCGGAATGTGTGTGGAATGGAAAGATAAAATGGCGGACGGTTTGTTGTTATTAGAAGTGTATGACTGAATTGTTGTGGTAGATCAAACAATTGCATTCGGCATTTCAGAAATTAAGTGAATTGAACATTTTAGATTATCGAAAAAAGCACCTTTCTTTTTAACTGAAAGTTTGCCGGGATTTTTGCAACCGAAGTCTTATGTAAAATATTTGTCTCCTAAATGAAGGTAATATTTAGTGAAATTTTTTCTTTATATTTTCTGTTAAGTTGTTTATAGTCAATGGTTGTTTACAAGTAAAATAATGCGACTTATATCCCATATTTTATATGGTGGAATATTTAAGTAATAATTTTTGTGTTTTTGATTTCATAAGTGCTTTATACATTCGTTAAAATTTCGTTCATTTTCTACCTTGTATTCCATAACTTTTGAGACATACTTACTCCATGTGATGCACTGTATTCATATTACCTTTTTCTGTTGCATTCATTATGTTAATCTGGGCACTTTTCTCCATTAAAATGACATAATTCATTTTAAAGTCATGCTTTATTATATTTGAAAGCTTAAATAATTTAAGGAACTTTCCACTTGCTTATAAAGTAATATGTATGTATTTCGTAGTTATTACTTATTCTAAATGTTGAAGATTTTTGAACTGATAATTACAAACTTTTGTACTTATTAGATTATTTTTAGATTAGATTATTTTTATTATTATTATTCTATAATAGTTCATAGGTAACTTAAGTGAGCAAAGAAAATGTTGTACTTTTCCATTAGCCGGGTGCAAATGATTTGTTGCTGACTCTTAGTTAACAAAGCACCACATAATGAAAACACATTTAATAGTAACACTTTTAGCAGTAAAAATAAAAGTATCATAATTAATTTCCAATGATTTCTCACACTATTTTACCAAAGCTGACCTGTGGTGACCTGCAATTGACCCAATCTTATTTCCTCACAACTTTTCTATTTATTATTATTATTAATTTCCTCCTGCTTTCTTATTTATGTTTAATATTTACTCATTTTTCAATGTGTACTAGATCTCTTAATTCTTTAATATTCATTACTTTCATACAAAAGAGTGAAAGAAAAGATTTCTCTCTTGGAACTTAAATGAACTCATTAAGACATCGCTGAGAGCTGAGACAGCCCTCTTACAGAAGAACTCTGACAGTCCACCCTTTAAGGCACCTCTCCTGAAGAGGACAATGTAAATTTTGTAGAAGAAATTGAAAAGTGATTGTAACTAAAGCCTGGTGAGTGTCTAAATTGTGCAGTGTTTATTAAAAAGCTGCACGATTGAGGCACATCTTCCTGGTAATGTTTGGAAACAAGTCGACATCACATCTAAGTATGAATTGCTATACAGGTAATAATTTTATATTTTCTTTTTATCTTAAGTTTAAATTGATTTTTTTTTTTAATTTACTGATATTAATTTTTACTTTATGTCCTTGCTTTAAATTACTTCTATTAATAAAATAACATATTTTTATGATGATTAAAATTTAACTTTTTTTGTCTTTCGGATGTGAATTTGTTCAATCGGTAAATCAAATAAAACTTAATTGGATACTAAAGCATAAAATAATTTCTTTTTTTATAAATTGAAGATTATAAAATATATTTATTGCTCAAATATAATAGATTTTGTCATAAAAATTCTAATATTTAATTTTGATGTCTTGTCTTTACATATAATAGTTTCATCTTTATCTGTTTGCTAATCACATCCCTGATTAAAAGATAGTTTTGTTATGACTCGCAAAGTTCAATTATGATGATTATATTACAACAGTACAGAGACACACCAAAGTAAAAGCAATCTTTTTGTTTTTTCCATTACTATTTGAATACGACTGTACTTGTAATTAGATAGTTTGACTATAAATAAATTGTATTCAAACAGTAGTGAAAAAAAAAGTCTTAGATTCTCAATTTATGTTAATTATAAATTTAAAAAACAGTTCAATGTATGAATATTTACATAATGTTAAAAATGTCAATATGAAAAATATTAAGAGCAAACTGCATTTTTTTTGTACCGTATAGCATACTGCACTACATACATTGGCATTTGTTAAATTTATATTTCTGTTCAAGTCTGGTTACATATTCTAACAGTTCAATATGCTAAATATCTGTCGTTCAAATTCAATAAATAAACTTTGTCAGCAAATACCACAAATTGAAAAAAAAAAAAAAAAAAGTGTATGAAAATGCCACTTATGTCTACTTTTTTGCCTGATGAAATGTTGTACTATTATTTTTATCCGAAACAACTGTGTTTTTTTTTTTTTTTTTTCAGAATTATTTTACATTTTACAAGAGCTGCACCAAGAATTAAGTATGTACTCTGTGAATACCGAGTAGGTATAAGAATTTCATTTTTAAGCCTTCTGAAAATAGATGTTAACTAGTAACTAAAAAGCTTCAAAAACTAGCAAGTAAAAAGTTTCTAGAACGGTGTCAGGTACAACCACTCCAAAAAAAATTTCTAGACCGCGATTTTATTTTGATAAATTGTATGTTGTGTTATATCAGATTTTAATTTGTTTTACAAAGTAAACTGTTCCACCGATCACAACAAAAATTGGTACATTTATTAATTTCAAATTTATAAATCTATCTAGCGCTGTAACTTTTGATTCAATAGGATAATTTGTTCAAAATATATTAATTAAAAGCCCCATAACAATGTCCCCCCTCCCCCCGGCTTGTGATTAAAAATAATAATAAATTTATTTTTATGTAAATCTGTATCATAAAAAAATATCTGATAAAACTGACATAATAATGCCTTTTTTTATATATATATATATATATATATATATATTAATTTCAAATAATCAATTTTTTGAACTTGATTTTGTTATTCACAAAAGTAATGTTGAGACAGCTATATAACCTCTTTGGTGACTTTTATTATCATTTTTTTGCTATGTGATGATTGATGTCATGGTCTTTACTTATGCAATTGCAATAACCATTTCAATTTACTGCTAAAAATGGTAAACAAAATGTTTGAAACTACCAAGCGTGTTCCATATTAAAGCTGTGCTGAAAATAGTCACCAATAATCATTAACGTTTATTTAAATTCATTCAAAACATTAAAACGAGAAGCATACTATTACAAATAATTAAAGTAAACCTTACTTCTACTCTTCGTGTGTTACACCTGAGTACTTGCGGGAGTCCCCCCCCCCTTCCCTTTTGTCACTGACAAAAGGGAGGAGGGGGGGCTCCCGCAAGTACTCAGGCGTAACACACGACCACGAGGAGTAGAAGTAAGGTTTACTTTAATTATTTGTTTATTTAAATGTTTAAATTATTTAATAAAAAAATATACATATATATTTTAAACTGACTTCATAATATTTTATTTTAATTATTTATTTATTTTTGAAATATTGATTTCAATCAATCAAGTTGGCTTATATGTTCTTTCTTTTCTTTTTTCCCGTGAGGCAGGCAAAGCCTGCTTTTATACAATTAAAAGAAGATATTTGTATCTTTGCCTGTGTGCGATGTAGATTTAAAATATATATATATATGGCACATTCTTTTTTTTTTCCCTTCTAGATAGAGGATTGAATTTGGGAATAAGGCCGAATGACTGCTGTAGGTCCTGGGCCTGAGAGGGGATACCCTCCGTGGAGGTTTTTCTAAGGGGTCCTAGCCCATATTTACACAAGTTTTGGAGAAAACCACGGAAAACTCTGAACATCTAAGCCAACGAGCACGACCTGGGATCGAACCCGGCACCTTGTGTCTACCAGCTTTTTGGTGCAGAACCGATTGGCCGCTGGTGGGCCCTCTAGATAGAGGAATATGTGCAGATTCACAATGCACTTTAAATTTTCAATATTTTTAAAAATATGATTTTTTGTGTTTTTCCCCAACATTCTTCTTTGAGCTGTAATTTCAAGCACAGACCAACAATATAACATGTTTACAACTTTTTATTTCTTTTTTTTTTTTTTTTTTTTTTTTTTTATATATATATATATATATATATATATATATATATAAATGAAACACTTCTTTACCCATGAATGTTAAATTTAAAAATTATTCCTGTTTAAACAAAAATAGCTGATAAAATTGATGTCATAATAGATAATTTAAAATTTTATTTAGATTTATTTATTTTTTAAATGTTCATTTAAATTAATCGAATTGTTTTCCCCTTGATTTTATCATCCACAAACTAAAATGGGTGCAGTTTTAGTATAGAATCCCCTTCGCGACTTTTATTATTTTTTGCCACTTTGGTGATGAATTAAAATGATTATTGCAATTGCATAATAAAAGACTTCCGAAAATCACTCGAGCTACTTAGAAGCCAGTTTTCAAACTTCATCAAGAGATCTTATACTAAAGCTGTTTCTTAATGTCAATGCACTTTTAGTTTATTTTGAAATAACCGTGTTTCTAATCAACATAATGAACTTCAAATAATTGAATATCATTTATATTTTCTTAATAGCTGTATATGATAGCAGTTAGCCATGGCTTTGATTTGCTGAAAATAAAGCACAGTTTTAGTATAGGATACCCTTGGCCAACTTTGTGACTTTTTTTTTTTTTTTTATTGTTTTAGTAATGACTACAGTTTACAGTGTTACTTTTCAGAAAATTGGACGTTTGGTTTATTACGATTATTAATAAAAAAAAAAAGGCTTTTAAAAGATTAGCTTAATATCAAGTAGCTGCTTATAAAAATATATAAATAAATAAATAAATAAAACATGAAAATCTGACATTGACAGATTTTAATTTAGTGCCAGAGGCCTACTGCTAAACTTGTTAATATCGACAAATTCTTCTTTAGTTAATTCGTGACGATCTAAATTCCATGATAAAGTTTTCATTAAATCAAACCAATGTGTTTCAGCTGCAGATATTGTAATAAATAACGTTGGAAGTCCAAACTGTCTTATAGCCGCAAAACAACGTTTTTTCTCTTTTTCCCAATGAGGGGGAGGTGTGCCTTGGGGGAGACGCATGTCAAAGGTGTGCCTTGGGTGGGACTCATGTCAAAGTTGGGCCTGGGGGGGACTCATGTCAAAGTTGGGCCTTGGGGGGACTCATGTCAAAGTTGTACCTTGGGGGGCGACTCATGTCAAAGTTGGGCCTGGGGGGGGACTCATGTCAAAGTTGTGCCTTGGAGGGACTTCATTCAATAAATCCCCATTCAATAAACCGACTGAAATAGGCCCTTAGCACTATTAAGAGTGTATTATAAAAATTCGACAACGCTGTACCGACTGAAATAGGGGTACCTTGGGGGGGACTCATGTCAAAGTTGGGCCTGGGGGGGACTCATGTCAAAGTTGTGCCTTGGGGGGACTTCATTCAATAAATCCCCATTCAATAAACCGACTGAAATAGGCCCTTAGCACTAATTAAGAGTGTATTATAAAAATTCGACAACGCTGTACCGACTGAAATAGGGGTACCTTGGGGGGGACTCATGTCAAAGTTGGGCCTGGGGGGGACTCATGTCAAAGTTGGGCCTGGGGGGGGGACTCATGTCAAAGTTGGGCCTTGAGGGGACTTCATTCAATAAATCCCCATTCAATAAACCGACTGAAATAGGCCCTTAGCACTAATTAAGAGTGTATTATAAAAATTCGACAACGCTGTACCGACTGAAATAGGGGTACCTTGGGGGGGACTCATGTCAAAGTTGTGCCTTGGGGGAACTTCATTCAATAAATCCCCATTCAATAAACCGACTGAAATAGGCCCTTAGCACTAATTAAGAGTGTATTATAAAAATTCGACAACTGTACCGACTGAAATAGGCCTCTAGCACTAAAAAATAAGCTTTTAAAAAAGTAGCTTATTATGAAGTAGCTGCTTATAAAAAAAAAAAAAAAAAATCACACTTATGTTTTTGCAAGCTGTGAATTTTTCATTTCATTTTACTTTAACAGATACTTACATATTACAAAGAGCCAAAAATGAATCTTACAGTGAGGAATATGGCATTTGAGATTGTTTTTTAATAATATGTTGGTTAAATTTTGTTTTTCATTCATGATCTATTATAACTTGGGAGTGATTCATAATTTGATCTATCGTAGTTAATAATTTTGAATCCATTAAATGTGGGGTTCAAACTCAGCACTAGTATTTCAGCCATAGCAGTTCAGAGATTTTTCTGAAACTTGCATGAAATTGAGCCAGGACTCTTTAGAAAGAGACCCACAGAAAGAACGCCACCCAGGCCTAGGGTCCTCGCATAGTCAGTTTACCTTAAACAACACAACACCCTCCATTATATGTGATGTTGTGTGTGGGGGGGGTGTGGGTGGGGTGTGGGGGGGGGGGATGATGTTTTGTGAAGAATTTTCTTAAATGAAATCGATTGTACAAATACAGGTAATTCAGAAAATTGTGATGTTTAAATTGATATGATCAATCAGTGTAATATCCAATAATGGTAAAGGACAAAACTGAATTGTGTTGTGTGGTTTGGAACTGATTGACTATGCAAGGGTTCTAAGCCATATTTATGCAAGTTTCAGAGAAAACCATGTGAAACTCCAAACTGCTCAGATGAATTTGACCTAGGATTGAACCCAGCACCTTCTCTCTTATGAACATATCAAGTGAGAGACATTTCGTTCAGCTTTTTTACTGAACACAGTATGATCAATTTTTTGAAAGATAGTCTAAAATATTGATGACCCGCTGATCTCGAATCTTTAAAAACCATTAATACATTTCACTGATAGCCTTAAAGAGAAAAAAAAAAATAACTAATGGCTGGGCTGCTTTTTTTTTTTTTTTTTAAGTTAAAAATACAAGACAATTTAACATTTTTTTTCTGGCAATCCTAACAGTATAAATTTTATAGGTAGTCTAAATAAATGTTATTTTGTAACATATTAGAGGTGAAATTAATAGTAAATTGAGGTAGAGTGTATATATGGGGGGGGGGGGATATTTTTTTTCTTCTCACAGATACGAAGCTTCAGCAGACGTCTAACACACAGACAGCCAATTTCTGAATGTTCAAATCACGTGTGAAACATCTTTAAACATGTAAAATCCATCAAAGACTGTTAAAAAATTTTACGAATCCAATACTTTCTTTTATGAATATTGCAGAATGTAAAAATATGTTTTAAAAGAATATCTCTTATAGACTTTCATATATTTTTATAGGTTCTTGTAAAAATTCCTAGAAAATTTTTAAATTTAGGATGTATAAGGTTTGACTTGCGACTGGAAAAATTACAATTAAAAATTAAAAATATTTTTCCACAAATCATGACATACTATAGCAATAACTCTGTTCCCTATGAATAATTAAGACAGTGAAAGAATTCAGCTTATATGTTTTAAAAAATTCTTTCAAATTTCTTCATGACAAATTAACTAAAACCTCTGATGAAGAAATTACTGGAATATAAAATTATATAACAAGTAAGCTAACTGTCATATTAATAATTTAACCAGTCACCATATTTAAATGAGTATAAATTTCAAATTATTCAACAAATTAACTAAATAATTAAAAAAAAAAAAAAGAACTCCATTAAATCAATAAACAATAACTTTAAAATTATAAAAATTTCCTGTTAATTTTTTTAATTTTAAGGTAAATATTTGGTGTCACAAATTAAGTACACAATAAAAATGAAATAACCATTAATAAATGAATAATTCAACAATAGAAAAAATTAGATAAAGTATTGTTAGGTGTGATAAAACCTCGTAATATGATACATGCAAAATGTAATGCTATACAGCAAATACTGGATGATATTATGTTTTAGTTATAAAGCAATCGAATCCTTAAGTATTAGGAATAAATTATGTGATGTCGTGAATAAATTTTATGAAAATTTTACTTCATTAATCATACGATTTATGGAACGGTGATTTTTTTGACCGATCACTTTTTTAATTTTTAGATGTATCTTTCTTTTCAAACACACTCTGAAATATCTGTTTAAGCAGAACTAAATATGAGCGATTTTAAATATCTATGAGAAAATACAACCATCATCCAGCGATTGTTTGTTTACAAACAAGCGTGATTTTTCTCTAACTGCTGATTGGTTTGAGCGTCTCAAAATACGTCACTTCCTCTCGAATGCTTCGGAATGATTTCGCATACGGAATTCAATGAAGGGAGAATAGAAGTTTCCATACGGATCGGGATTTAGGCTAGATTCCGGCTAGTGTCCATTCCGATTACGTTCCATTTTCCGATTTAGGGAGAATACGGCTCACTGTCTAGACCTATCAACACCTGCTCTAACTAATACAAAGTCTCTGAACCAAAATTCGCGCCTCCACTTACGTCAGCAACCGAGGTCCCAATATAGATATAGTAATAAGACATAGATTGATCAGCGAGAGGAAAAAAGTGATACTTTTTTTTTTCGGAAAAAGTCACTCTAATGGCTGTCTTTTCCCGAGTAAATCACACACAGGAATACACACGGATAATTTAGTAAATAAAATTTATGAATAATTTATTTACTAAAGGGGAATGAAAAACTCCAGGTACAGTTTCAAATTCTTTTTTCTTTTTATTCTTTTTTTTCAATACTCTCTAATGGCTGATTTTAGAACTTTTTTTCTGCATCAAAATTTTTTGCTCGATAACATGGGGATGATAGATCTATATATATTACTATATCTATGTGTCATTACTTTGTGTGTGATGCATACGGGAAGAAATACTATATTTTGGCATTCCTTTATCTTTACTAACTACGGTACACATTTATTACAGTAACACACATTATTTACAATAATTATACACAAATTAAGAGATTAAACAAGTAATCATCGCTTAGCTGCATAGTAGCTGCATTTCGAAACCTAAACAGTCTTTTTGTTTAGTTGGCGGTTGCCGTTAACATATGGCAACCGCGTTATTCCGGAAGTTCATGGTTACAGTTTATACACAACACCTCCTCTCCCCTTAGCGATCAAGTTTTTTTTTTTTTTTTTTTTGGGGGGGGGGGGGGGTCTACGAATCCTTCCAGAACGTCGTAGCGTGGTTCCTGGATTTTGTGGCACTTTCGGTGAACTCACACTTGTCGTAGTAAGCTCACTGTCTTTTACTGCTGGTGTTTCAACAGTTGAGCCTCCAGCCGGAACATTTTTAGTGGGTGCAGATGATCTGGTTGAAGTTTCCATAGGTGTTTCTTGAATATTGGATTCCTCATTTAGAATCGTCGTAGTAGAATCCTCAGCAACCGGGAAACTCTGAGATGGAGTCCAATGATGACCACGCACTGAATAGTCAACGTTTTGTACCTGATCACCAACTGGACGGATTTGATCTACATGTCTCCGTACAAATGTCCCTTGAACATCAATAGTATAATGTAGCGGAACCATCTTGGCTGATTACTTGACCAAATTTCCATTTGGAATTTGCTGCTCTATAATCTCGAACAGCCACTTTGTCACCCACATTAAATTTTCTGTCTCTGAACTCATAAACACCTTTTCTAATATTTTCTTGCACTCTGGATTTCAAATCAGGCAACAACAAATTAATTCGGGTTCTTATGTCCCGTTTCAGGAATAGCATGGCTGGACTATGCATTGTGGTGACGTTAGGTGCCTTTCGATAATGAAGCAAGAACGTGCTTAATTTTTGACTTATGCTTCCAGCATAGTGTTGCATTGCACGTAATGATTGTTTCAAAGTGTATACGTAACGCTCAGCTTGACCATTGCTCGATGGCTTAAATGGTGCAGATGTTTTGTGCTTAATGCCATTGTTTAACATGAACATTTCAAATTCGTGTGAAGTGAACTGAGGTCCGTTATCGCTTACAAGTACTACAGGTAAGCCAAATCGGCTGAAACAATCTCGAAGGTAATCTATGGTCTTATGGGCGGTAGTTGTTTTCATTGGATAAACTTCTAACCACTCAGAATGTGCATCGACAATAAAAAGGAACATGTGTTCAAAGATAGGCCCAGCGAAATCTATATGAACCCTTTCCCATGGCGAATTCCCAGTGATGGACTTTTACCCTAGATGGGTCAGCTTTATATTTGGCACACTCTGTACAATTATTCGCAGCATCCTCGATATCTCTATCAATATTCTTCCAGTATACGAAAGATCTGGCGATAGCCTTCATCTTTACAGTACCAAGGTGCCCCTCATGTAGTTCTGCTAACACTTGTTTTTGATATACCTTCGGGATGCATACCCTTTGACCATACATAATACACCCATCTTCAATTGTGTATTTTGCTTCCCTACCCTGCAAATCCTTGCCCTCTCTAAGAGCATTTAGAAGCGGCCCCAGCTCTTGGTCTTTCGACGTAGCTTGTCGTAATTCTCTGGATGTTATAGGTAAGGTTTCTATTTGCCCCATCTGATTAATGTAAATATCATCTTTGACATCCAATTCTTCAGACTTTTTCGGTAAGCGCGAAAGACAGTCTGCATTTCCATGATTATTAGTATCCCTATACTTGATGTCAAATTCAAAAGATTGCAAAATTAGGGCATAATGCAAAAGCCTAGTAGCTGCTGAAACAGGTAATCCCCATTTAGAACCAAAGATAGCTACTAGAGGTTTGTGGTCTGTAATCAAAGTGAATCTGCGACATTTTAAATATAGATAAAATTTCTGTATGGCCCATACGATGGCTAGGGCCTCTTTATCTATTTGGGAGTATTTTTGCTCAGTTCGTGGCAAAGTTCTTGAAGCGAATGCTATAGGTCGTTCAGTTCCATCAGGGTACAGATGAGACAATACACTACCTACACCAACTGGTGAAGCATCAGTAGCTAAAGTTATCGGTAGGTGTGGATCATAATGCACTAAAACTCTGGGAGAGCAAATCTCCTTTTTGATTTTCTCGAAAGCTTCCTGACAATTCCTCGACCATTTAAATTTTACATCTTTTTTTTGTAAGGTCATTAAGGGGACTTGACATGGTGGCTAAGTTTTTACAAAATTTCCCGTAGAAATTTACCAGCCAAAAAAACTCTTTACCTCCTGTACATCTTTCGGAATAGGGGCATTTAAAATTGCTGAAATCTTATCATCAGTTTTGTGCAACCCATTTGCATCTATTGTGTGTCCCAAAAAATTTATCTCTTTTTGAAAAAATTGACTTTTATTTAAATTCAATTTCAAACCATGTTCTTTACATTTTTTGAAAAATTCCTCCAAGGCTCTTAAGTGTGACATTTCGTCAGACCCCGTAATCCGTGCATCATCCATAAACACCTCAACACCTTCCATTCCCTGGAACAGCCCGTCTACGTAGCGTTGCCAAATTGCAGGTGCTCCGTTTAAGCCGTACATTAGTCTTTTGCAAATATACAGCCCCTTATGCGTGTTAATGGTTAAAAGATTTTGTTTTTCGGGGTGTACCTTCATTTGTAAGTATGCATGTTTGAAATCAAGTTTTGAAAACTGTTTACCCCCGGTTAAGCTTGAAAAAATTTCTTTCAGTTTCGGTAAGGGGTGCTGCGGAACGACCAAATTAGGGTTAAGCGTTACAGAAAAATCCGCACATAATCTAATATTGCCGTCTGATTTAACTACCGGAACCACGGGCGTAGCCCACTCTGAACTCTCCACCCTCTCAATGATTCCATCCTTCTCCAACCTATCAATTTCTTTTTCAACTCTTTCTTTCAGAGCAAACGGTACCGTTCTGAATCTGCGAAATATTGGTTTAACCCCCTGCTTCAGTTCCAGCTTAACCTCATAATTGTTGATCTCTCCTAATTTGTCATCAAATAATTCCTTATATTGTGTTAAAAGTTTGTTTAAATTTATGTTACTTACTGCTCTGACAGTTTTTATAGCGTTCCAATCTAGGTTTATTTTATGGAGCCATTCACGGCCAAGGATCGTATCCAAATTCTCTTTCACTATGTATAAATTTAACAGCAAACATTGATATTTATACTCAACCTTCACGGTGACATACCCCATTGGCATTAAAGAGTCTCCCTTATACGTCTTGAAGACAATATTAGTAGACCGAATTTTCTTATTAGAGATTTTCCTAAAATTCCTAATGCTCATAACTCTCACGGCCCCACCAGTATCTAATTCCATTTGGCAGTTTTTATTCTCAATTTTTAGATTTACCGTTATCGGGGGTTGCCTTGGCTCTTCCTCCCGTAATGTATATCCCTCAGCCTGTAGTTCAAATAAAGGTACTTGATTTTTGTTCTCAATAACATTATTCAAATTTACCTGTTTTTGTTTGACCGGTTTAGCAGCCGCTTTCTTTGCAGCAAAACACGCCCTTTGGATATGGCCGATTTTAGAACAATAATTGCATTTACTTGCAATAAATTTACAATTATTGCTATTATGGTCCGTGCCAGAGCATCTCGTACATTCCGATTTTTTCTGCCTTTCCGCAAAAGTTTGTTTCTGATACTTCTGTTTACCCTTCTTCCCAGCATGCAAAGCATTTATTCCCCTGCCCATAATATCATTTGTCCCTTTACAAGCCTTCTCCATCGCTAACGCTATCTGTAATGTTTTGTCGAGATCTATATTATCCTCTTCGAACAATCTATCGAGAATAGTTTTATCCCGCAATCCACTTACAAAAACGTCTCTCAGCATAATATTTAACATATTAGTATCATAATCACAATGCAAGGCAAGGGCTCTTAATTCAGCCATATAGTTATTTATAGTTTCCCCCTCATGTTGTTTACGGTTAAGAAACTTATGGCGTGAAGGGATTATCAAGGGTTTCGGATTTAGATGCGTTTTTAAAACATCTTTCAACTTATTCAAGGTCTGGTCGGAAGGAATGTCAGGAGTTAACAGATTTTTCAATAACTGGTATAATTTTGGGCTTAAAGATGAAATAAAAACTTTAGCTCTTAATTCTTCTGGAACCTGTTGGACATCAAGATATGTCTCGAAGCGTTCCAGGAAGCAATCGAAATTTTCCGTTTCATCATTAAATTTCTCAAACTGTACCGCTACTTTCTGTTGCACCGAAGAATCTTTCTTCTGCAGTGCCTTTAATAGTTCTTGATTTTGTTCAAGCAATGCTTTAATTTGCTCCTCCATTACTTCCGATCAAAGAAAAATAATAATCTTTTTTACCTTGAAATGACTTCGGCTTAGCCCACGCCCTAATCCATTATTAGCATCGTCGCCAGCTGTCATTACTATGTGTGTGATGCATACGGGAAGAAATACTATATTTTGGCATTCCTTTATCTTTACTAACTACGGTACACATTTATTACAATAACACACATTATTTACAATAATTATACACAAATTAAGAGATTAAACAAGTAATCATCGCTTAGCTGCGTAGTAGCTGCATTTCGAAACCTAAACAGTCTTTTTGTTTAGTTGGCGGTTGCCGTTAACATATGGCAACCGCGTTATTCCAGAAGTTCATGGTTACAGTTTATACACAACACTATGGGTCCCAAATGATCTTTCCAACACCTGCTCTGCCAATTTAAATTGCAGTATATCTCATGTTCACTTGTATGGACGATGGATAATTTTCCTGAACCATTTTAACTTTCTTCCGATAATTATTAAAATTCGAATTTATTTGCTAATAAGGTAAGTGTCAAATTTTGATAATTCTTAAATACATGTGTGTATTTACTTATATAAGTTTGTTTCAACTATTTTAAAATCGCATTTAATTCAACTAGGAAGTTTTTCATAATGCGTAAGATTAGTAATAATTTAACCCGTGTTGATAACTAGCTCATGACTCTTTTTATACTGCTTATTTTATTCAAGATTTAAGATTGATCTGTTGTCTTCAATGGTTATTTCTACAGATACTGTTTCCATTTCATCTAACTTTTAGTTCGTTATCTTTTCCATATTGTTAAAAAAAATATTAGTACACAAGACAAAAATAAAATTAACAATACGATTTCTTTTAATGAAAGTTAAACAAATAAAATTACGGGATTAAAATTTAATTACAAGTAGTAGTATTTCAAAGTATATTCTGGTTACTAACTTGTTTTTTTGCTTTTAAAACTTCATATTAACTTTTTAGTAAGTGATGAAATACCTGGAAACTACTTTCTATTAATTTAATAGAAAATATTTTATTCGTAATTCAAGAATTTTTACTATTAGGCATAATTTTGACTTGGTGTTTAAATTTATATGACAAACGTAAATGTAAACCAAATTATTAAATATTCATTTTTCGAATGGACGTGAAATTATAGAGGGCCGTAGCGATCGCCCCCCGTACCCCCCGGTTGGGGTGAGCCCAGCGAGAATAGGGGGCCTCGGAATTTTGGTATTATCAATTGTTGAGGCAATTTGTAATATTTATTACATTTTTTTTTTTTTTTGGGGGGGGGGGAAGCTTTATTATATGCTTATTTAAATTTATTTTAAATATTTTCATTCGTTTTAAAAGAGCAATGAATCTTTTTGATACTTTTCAACAAAGTTGAAAGGTGTTCATGACTTCGGTTTGTCTTTGTGTCCGCATAAATATTTTCAAAATTTATTCAAGCTGATATACGTTATTCAAGTTCATTTTGACTTGTTCTCTATTGAAAACTGTTGTAAATAGCACGAATATTTTGTATACAGGGGCACCTAAAAGAATGCCAATGCATTGAATCCAAATTCGTCATTCATATGTCCCATATCTTAACATGTAAAATTAATATTGCTGCGTACGCGAGCATTCGTAAACTGTCTCCGAATGAAAGGAGAAACTTGCAGAGGTTTAAAAGTTTATTTACGGAAATTTCCAAAGATTACAGGTCTGTAAACCATGTATCAACTTAAATACCAGCTGACAACATTAAAATCACAGCATAAACCAACACCATAGCATTAATACACAACAATAGGCTGCGATCACTAGGAGATAGTTAGCCAGACAGAATTCTTTACAGTAAGCCGGTAGGCGAGAAACTGACTGACTTGGCCAGAATGGGTTTCTTTCTATAGCAACCTATAAACCTAGAATTTTCTGGTAACTTCTAAACTAATCAAGATAGAGCTTAGATATTTGAGATATTGACAATAAGCATTTTCTCTCTAAGGTCACCGAAAAAGTTGGCAAATTTCGCCCCAAGGCCTTTCCCTGCTTCGGTGGAACTTTTTAACGGAATTTTAAAGGGACATAAACTATTTTAACACAAAAACAAGCTGGAAATGCAGAAAATTAACATTTTACAACCTGACTAATCCTCTTTGAATGAATTTACATATAAATAACTATTATTACTCACCAGTGGCGTATGCAAGGGGGGGAGTTGGGCGCTTAACCCCCCCCCCTTGGCAAAATGTATGATAAGAAAAATTAGGCTGTTCCTTACATTTTTTTTTCACATTTCAGGCGGAAAAAATGTATGGCAAGCGTAGAACATTTTTTTCTACGAAGTGGTTTAAAATTGTGAGTAACTTTCTTTTCCATTACTCTGCGATAAACACTCCTGAAAATAACTAAACCACTTCATTTACGCGGCGCGAAACATGTTTCCCCTGAAAACAATTCTCTGAAAGGATTTCACCTTTACGAGTTCATACTCAAGGACAAGAGGGGTCGACCATATGGGGAAGGGGTGACCATTGAAGTAGTGACCTTGAAGGAGTGACCCAAACAATACCCCAACAGTAGAAGACATTTTAAATGAACTAGCGAAAACTTCTCGTCGATTAGACTTCGCTCTGTAAATAAGAAAATTCAATGAAATATTTTGCGTAACTATGTATTGAATTTTATGTTTTGTGTAGCAGTTTGTACAGGCTCTACGTTATTCGTCGCTAATTAAAGATTTTTTAGTTTGATCTTCTAATTGGTGAGTTTGTTTTACTATTTTTTATTTTCTTACTCTTATTTTCGGCAAGTGATTATGATATTTTAAAAGATTGTTAAACTTAATTAAAAATAAACTTAATTAAACTTAAATAAACTTAATTAAAAATTCGGAAGGACGAACGTCCCCCCCCCCTCCTTGGAAAAATCCTGGATACGCCACTGTTACTCACAAATTCGTAATAATATGTAATTTTTAAGATGTACAAAATAAGTTTTTTTGTAAAATAAGATATGATTAGAGTTTTCACATTGGTTTACAAAGCCCTACAAATTTGTTCTGATTCTTATGAGGTATAAGACGAAATTGTTCAATGTAAATTTTCAGTGCTATGAGGATAATTTTAGTGCATCATATAGTGCATGTGCAATGTTTAAAGATGATATACAAGGCTACATAAAAGCAAACTTTTTCATGCTTTCCTTTTAGAAACAAAGCTATAAAGAAACTTTTCTAAGACTATTATATTTATAAAGAATTAGAGGAAAATAATAAGTTAAGAAAAATAACTAAGAAACTTCCCCAAAATAAGCAATATCGTTGTAGGGATAAAGAAGCTGTAAAGTGCTTCTGAAGTAGTGAAAGATAAATATCCGAAATATTGCTATTAATTACACAACATTTCACAATAAATTAGAACACGAACTGAATGAATAATAAACTGAGGAAATGCAATTAATACCTAAAAGCAATGAGACAAACATGAACATATTGTGATAAATAAAAGGATAGAGAGTATGGGATTTTAAAATTTATTATAGCATTAAAAAAAAAAGTTGAGAAGACTCAATATAATTGATATAGTGATATTTATTCATTGGAAATAAACTGCTGTGTCACTAACACGACTTTCTCTTACCCTGAAATTTAATACTATAAATACAGATTGGAGATTAAGAGGTAAGATAACGAGTACTGTTATATAAACCTATGTTAAAACAATTCAAATTAGGCTTCGAAAGAGTTTTATATGATAATTAGTTCTGTGTGAGGAGGGCTACCACCCCCTTAACCCCCCGTTTCATTACTGCACCTACATTTATATAGAATTTAAATCTGTTATTAATATTATACAGACAACTTTCACATACAACATTCCTTAAAACTTATCAGTCTTGATCAAACTTTTACAGCAACAAACTTATATTAACTTGAAAATACAACTTTCGGATCTCCTGAAATTATTCGTTTTTAAGTTACTCTAAGAGACACAGACAAAGATCAAACGTTAAAAAACTTGACTTCGGTAATCATAAAGCCTGAAAACGTGTAAATATACAAAAAACAAGCGATGAATATTTAGCTTAAAAACATACATTATTTACCATATGTCTATGAGGAATTCATTTCAATTCCTGAGCAGCTTTCCTGGAAGTGGTAGAATATTATAGTAAAGCACTTCCACTAACAATAAAAAGAAGGACATATCACATGTCAGGGGACCTCAAAACATGTGAATATAACAAAAACTCACGTTCGAAAATTTGACCTTAAAACAATACTTTCTCTACCTTGTGGATAAGAGAAAGTAAAAAGGTATTTATTATAATTAATTTATAGTAAAGAATACATATACGTTTATAATGAAATTTTTACATATCCACATAATCTACAAAAATCTTTAAAAGGAATAATATAATATTCTAACATTTAACACATATATTATTGAACATATAAAATTTTACTATGCGTGTCTAAATTACTGCCGCTTTTTTGAGATACTGTAAATCAACGCATAACATATTTTCCTAATGTGTTTTTTATTAGTAACTAATTACTTCCATTACCCTACTACCGTAGGTAATGGAGGTATTGTATTTGGTCCAAAAATTTGATATCCAGATTTCACCTCATTTACACGTTTTAAGGTCCCCTGAGTCCAAAAAAGTGGTTTTTGGCAATTGGTCAGAGTGTGTGTGTGTGTGTGCGTGTGCGTGCGTGCGGAATCTTCTGGCTATCATATCTCCGAAACTAATAAAGATAGAACTACAAAACTTCAGAATTGAGACAGGTCTGGTGTACAGATGAATTATCCATATTTTGGTGAAAATTGAAAAGCCGGAAGTGGGACATCGGAAATCGGATGTGGGACCATAAGTCCGTATCTCAAAAACAACTCTAACGATTTTTTTTTTCAAATTTGCTATATAAACACTCTATTAGATGTCCTTTCGAATGATATAGTATGTTAGTTCAGGAAAATTGATAGGTGTCCTGCATAAATAGCTCAAATTCAGGTCTCGCAAGTGCGTTCCTTTAAAAACGGCTGTACGGATTTTATTCAAACTCGCCATATTAACTCACTTTTAAATATCCTTTAGTATGTAATTATTGTTTTCCGGTCAATAATTGATTTTTTATAAAAGCTGTTATCTCAAAAACGGCTCTAACGATTTTCTTGAAAATTGTTATATAAATCCATTTCTTTCTCATGTATTACGTGGTTATTAGAGGAAATTTAACAGTCATCCTGCTTAGGTAGGACATCTTCAGATCTCGGAAATTTGGGTTTCAAAAAATAACTCTAACATTTTTTTCTCTTATTTTTTACCTCGCTATATGTAAGCTTCGTTTT
The DNA here is from genome assembly GCA_963930645.1 of Salticus scenicus. Taxonomy (NCBI): domain Eukaryota; kingdom Metazoa; phylum Arthropoda; class Arachnida; order Araneae; family Salticidae; genus Salticus; species Salticus scenicus. The sequence goes on from OZ005658.1 coordinate 189,152,075, forward strand.
ATATGTCTTATATGTGTATAAAAATTTTCTCACTGTGAAAATTTTATGTTTCTACTTCTTTAGGTCATTTTTATGTTTTCTGATTACATTATCTCCCAAAAATGCATATAATACGCGTAATATTGGGTAATGGAAGTCATATGGTTGTTTCACACCAGATTTTTTTCCTAATCAATTGGGTTTGAGTTTTTGAGTAACTATTGAGATTCCATATGTAATGTGTGATTCTAAAGTAATTCGGTACAATAAAGCCTATAATTTATATTGATATTTCCAAAATTGTTGAAGACTCATATTTTTCTAAATTATAGAATTGTTTAGAGTTTAGATAATGCATATTTCCTCAATATCCTCTTTTATAATTATAATATTTTTTATATTACTATATGTAATTGCTAAAATATTTCTGTAACAGATGATGAATTGATTGAAGATGATTATATTTTATACTATTAAGCAAGCAAGATTTCTTTGTATATATATATAAATTATAAATAGTTAAATTAGCATCTCACAAAAATTGACGTCATTATCACTTTAAAAATTCTATACACATTGACAATGTGCTAATACAGTTTATGAGGCTAATATATGTTGTTCTAAAATGTTCTTTTTTTTTTTTTTTTACAACTATAATTTATATTTTTACTGTCAAGTTGTTATTAAAGAAAAACTGCACGTGACGTCACATTCGACTGCCTAGCGCTTCTGTTAGTTCCCCATCATACTATAGGTATGGGGAACTTAGGTAATCGTGAAAATTTTCGACCTCGGTTTTTTGACTTTTTTACACGTTTTCAGGTGTGAGGAATCCGAAAATGACAAAATTTTTATGGTGTCTGTCTGTAGGGTGTCTGTTAGTCTGTTAGTCTGTTAGTCCGTTCGTTTGTTAGTCTGTGTACACGATATCTCAAGAACAAATTGTTGTAGAGAAGTCAGATCAGTTTTAATATATTACTTTCGACACTGGCAAGAACCCTATTCATTTGCAACATTCGATTTTAAAAACTTCAGCAGTTATTCTAAATTTACGATTTTCTTAACATGGGAGAATAGGACAAAAATTTACTTAAACGTGCATTAAATGGAAACTTATTACTGTAAAAATGTCAAACCAGTTTTAAAATATCAGTTTTGATGCCGGAATGAACATAAGTAATTATAAACATGCTACTTTGAAAATTTCGCAAGTTATTGGATATTTACGAATTTCTTAACATGGCAGTATAGGGCAAAATTTCACATAAACGTCAATTTTGAGAGATATTTTCATCGTAAAGATGTCAGACTACTTTTGAAATATTATTTAGGACACTGGCATGAGTATTAATGACTATGAATTTTCCAATATAAAAATTTCGTATGTTATTGGAAATTTACGAATTTCTTAACATGGCAGAATAGAGCAAAATTTCATATAAACGTCAATCGTGAGGGATATTTTCCTCGTAAAGATGTTAAACCACTTTCAAAATATTATTTAGGATACTGACATGAATACCATAGAGTATGATTTTTCCAATTTAAAAAATTCGTAAGTTATTTGGAATTTACGATTTACTTAAAATGGCAGAATAAGGCAAAATCGAGCATAAACGTTCATTTTAAAGATCATAAATATATCAGACAATTTAAAAACAGCATTTATGATACTTGTATGAACATGATTGACTACAAATATTCAAAAAGGAAAATTTCGTAAGTTATTCGAAATTTAAGATTTTATCAACATAGCAAAATGGGGAGATATTTCATAAAAGTACGCATTTTTAGAAAAGTTGCATTGGAAATAGTAGCATGAAAATAAACTACGAAATTGATCCCAATAAAATAAATTAATAGATTAGAATAAGATATCGAACTGAATGGTGGGTAGCCTATTAGGCGAGGATTTCGTTCTATCACTGTGTCAAGCGCTTGGTCAAATTCATTTCTCTTAACATGAATATAATAAGTCCTGTACAAGAAATTTATGAGAACATACATATGATGGGGAACTGAGCAGAGTCCACCTATGCCAACTAGTTTACTACTCTAAACGCCAATAACCACAAATTTATTCTATCAGTTTTATTTATAGATCTTTCTGGGTGATTTTTTAAACTTTAGCGTTGAAGTACACCAAACATTTTTCATCAAGAGGTTTAATTTATCAATAGCCATTTTAATCTAGGATTCGCATCAAAAATACAAATAAATTACAAAAAGAAAAGAAAAGAAAAAAATTAAACCGAAATAGTAGTAACATAAATGATCTATTTTTATCTGAGTAGATAATTTTACAGGGAAAAAAAAAAAAAAAGGATATTGTTACAAAATTGTAAGTAATTGTGTTTATTTTTGTATAAATTCTCTCAAAGAGGCTCAGTAAGTTGATAAAGTGATAATTTTGTGCATTTCTAGTCGTTTTAGCGTTGAAATAGCCTTATTTTCCCTTAAAAACGCATTAAAAAGCCTCAATAAGGCAGGTAAGGGATTTGGCGCCAAATTTGGCGACTTTTTCCCACCTTGGCGATTTTTTTGGCGACCTTGGCGAGAAAATCCTTATATGGGATATACCAAATATGGAAGCTGTAAGTTGATTGGTTGAACACTTTCTAGAGTTTTCTCGAAAAATCTGGGTTCCATGGAACAGTATATAAGGAGCGCTTCTCGCCAAGGCAGTGGGTCAGTTCAGTTCAGTTTTCAGCCAGCTTCGCTAGTGCTTGCATTGCTCTTGAGCCTCTTTAGAAGAGACTTGCTTTATGTGTTATTGGTATACAGTTTGTACTGTGGATTTGCTATTGACAGCTGCTGTTTAAGCTGTGTTTACTGTTTGAATTGAAGCTGATACTTGGTTTATAGACCTGTATTTTTCTCTGGAACTTTCTGTGAATAAATTACTGAATTTTTCTAAGTTTGGCCTTTCATTCTCGGACAACTCACGAACCTCCAAGTACGCAACAATATTTACCGTTTTGTCCCATAAAAGTATTAGCAAAATAGGTTTTTCTATTTTTATACAAGAAATTATACGGAAAAAAAAATTCCATCACTAATATGGCGACAAAAAATCAAGAGCCTTTAAGGGAGAGATATAATAAAGTTTATTTATTTTTTATATGCCAATCACTACGCTAATTTAACAAACAAATAAATGAGCTGCTGTGTGTAACTGCACTTGCACGCTGTCGGGCAGAAATATTTGATTAATTAAATTAGTATTTAAATAAATAAATAAAAATATGTTTAATGGGAAATATATAAAACCATATAAACATTAGTTGTCTAAAATACTGCAGAATCAGTGCTCACAGCATATTGTCAAAAGGATTAAGTCTTTTCCCCGCATAAGTTGTACTGTTGCAAGGAAAGTTGTTTTATAGGCAAAGTGGGAATAAAAGGGCAGTTTATTCACTTTCAGTGGGCTTAGCCTTGGCGAGTGGGCGGCCAAATTCGATGAAAACTGATTAGGGTTCCCGAAGTTTCGTAGGTATCCGACACACGGAAGCATAGATCTCGAGTTTTCCATGGGATTCTCGATGGAATCATCGCCAACCCCCCCCTCCCCTCACTAAAAGTTATAAATAGAAGTAAGTTGATTTCTGCTAGTGACTATGTAGTCACAGCGATTCAGAGTTATTCACAGAGCTATTCTGAGTGACTGTATTTTAGGGAATGACTTTTAAGCGAATGAACATTTTTCGTGAGCTAACGAAGATTTCTGCTTTGGAGTAATTGATGTTATTTGTTTTACTCCTGCGGAGCAAGTAACTGTTTTTTGGACTGTTTCAGAACATTCATCGAATAGTGGCTTTTGCTGTATGAGTAACAGTTTAACTGTTTCCAGAATATTTGAAGAATTAACACTATTATTGGACTGTTTTCGAGAATATTCGTTTTAATAACAGTTTTGTTGTACAGATTTGAGAAGTTCAAAAAAAATTGCAAAGTATGTCCCATACTAAAGCCGTGTCGAAAATAATCGCCAATTGAAATATATTTATTTAAATATTTCAATTATTCAATTAAAATGAAATCATTTAAATATAGTGACCAGTTAATCAGGCAAACCTACTGGTACATAATTATCATGGTAACTGTATTATTATAAAAATGAAAACTAGTATGGAAATTGCTATGCAATTATTAATTTAAAGTAACAAAAGGGGGCCCCAAAAGAATTTTCGGGGGGAGTCCCAAAATACGTTCCTACGGCCCTGATTGAGTGGCAAAAACGTGGACTGCCCCGCGTACATTTGTTGCTGTGGCTTAAAGAAAAAATATGTCCCACCCAAATTGACGACATTATTAGTGCCGAGATCTCTGACCCGAGTACGGATAAAAAGTTACATGAAATTATTGTAAAAAACATGGTTCACGGACCCTGCGGCGTAGAAAACCAATTGTCTCCCAGCATGAAGGACGGAAACTGCACAAAAATGTATCCCCGGGCACTATTGAAGGATACGCAGACATATAACAATGGATATCCCCTATACAGGCGGAGAGCACCCGATCATGGTGGTAGGACTACTAAAATTAAAATTCGTGGCGGTCCTGTGGAAGCTGAAGTGGACAATCGTTGGATTGTGCCGTATTCGCCCCTGTTGTCTAAAATATTTAATGCCCATTTAAATGTTGAATATTGCAGTTCTGTGCAAGCGATTAAATACATTTGCAAATATATTTGCAAAGGAAATGACCAAGCTGTTTTTAGTGTCCAACAATATAACGCCAGTATTACCCTCAGAGATGAAGTGCAAACATTTAGGGCAGGTAGATACGTCAGCAGCAACGAAGCAGCATGGAGGATCTTGGGCTTACCGCTGCACGAGAGACACCCCGCTGTCACCCACCTGGCAATTCACTTACCCAATGGCGAGCGAGTATACTTCACTGAGCAGAATTTCCTAGTCAGAGTGGCTACACCTCCGAAAACAACACTGACTGCATTCTTCGAATTGTGCGAAAATGACAACTTTTCCAAAACCCTGCTCTACTCTGATGTACCACGGTACTATACGTGGAATGCATCTAGGAAGGAATGGAAGCGTCGTGTACAGGGAACACCGGTCGAAAACTGGCCAGGTGTGAAGGCAGGAGACGCATTGAGTCGGATATATACTTGTGCACGTCAGCAACTTTGAATGTTTTTGCTTGCGAATGTTGCTGAATCAGGTGCGGGGCCCGACAAGTTTCCAGAGGCTTAAAACCGTAGACAGTCAAGAGCGAGTAACGTTTAGGGAAGCATGTGAGGCTCGCGGACTATTAGAAAATGACAACCAGTGGGACGCAACTATGGCGGAAGCCGTCCTTTGTCGCTCAGCAGCCAAAGTTAGGGACCTGTTTGCGATTTTAGTGAGCACCTGCGGACTATCAAACCCGCTCCAGCTGTGGGATAAATACAAGGACGCTTTATCAGAAGATATTGCATATAGGCTGGATGGCACTCACGATGATCTAATCATTAACGAAGCTTTAGTATTGATTGAAGATAAAATGATTTCCATATCTGGAAAATGTCTTGCTGATTTCGGCCTACCCACACCTCAGAGAAGAGGGGAATTGTCAAGCGATATTGTAAAGGAGCTAAACTACGATATCGCGGTTTTAGAAGCGCAGGTCAATGAAATGGTACCACGATTACTTCCTGAGACACTACCAGTTATTGAGAAGGGCACACCGGCGGATGAAATAAACGCATGTCTCAAGGCGTCGCCACTCTGGTATAGGATTGAAAAGCTCCATCTTACATGCAACATGCGCGTCCGACTGTACAACGACCAAGAATCAGGTGTCTTTGCAAATAAACTTTTGAAAATTGGTGAGGGTCGTCTAGAAACGGACGCAGATGGGAAAATTCAATTTTCCGAAGAATTTTCCCATCCAGTAGCTACAGACGACGAACTTATCATGCAAGTCTTTCCCGATTTGGATGTTAATATAAGTAATGATGAATGGTTGTGTGAGAGGGCAGTGCTATCGCCTAAGAACGAGTGGGTCAATAAAATAAACAAAAGGATTTTAGACATCAACGCCGGCAATTCAAAGTTATACACATCCATAGACACTGTGATGGCTGATGACGATAGTACTGCCTACCCCGTTGAATTTCTCAACTCTCTGGAGTTAACGGGAGTACCGTCCCATATGTTGGAGCTTAAAGTTGGCGTTCTAGCTATGCTGATGCGTAACCTTGATGCACCCAGACTGTGCAACGGCACTAGGCTTCGTATCACAGAGCTGGGTACTAATATTATAAAATGTACCATTATTACAGGAACTGCTAAAGGAGACAGCGTTTTGATTCCCCGCATACCTATTATTCCCAACAACTTGCCATTTCATTTCAAGAGATTGCAATTTCCATTGAAATTGGCTTTTACAATGACGATCAACAAATCCCAGGGCCAAACCTTAAAAGTGACAGGCATTCATTTAGGAACTCCATGCTTCTCACACGGTCAATTATATGTTGGTTGTTCACGTGTTTCAAGTGCCCAGAACTTGCATGTGCTGACGGAAAATAATAAGTCATTTAATGTTGTATACAGATCGGTATTAGAATAAAAATAAATTGTATATTTTTCCCGTAGATCTTTCAATGAGTTACAAATTTTTTTGAGTATACTTTATCAGACTCTGTTTTGCACAGCACCACAATGATAAGGTTTCATTACATTACATATTATGATCAGTCAGTTCCCACACATACACATCAAAATTTCTACGTGAACGAAGTCGCGGGTAACAGCTAGTATAGATATATATAGATAGATATTTTTTTTTTTTTTTTTTTTTTTTTTTGCAACACACATATTTAAACTTTATTACTCGAGATATTTTACTCGGTGTATTTTACTTGCATATTTTTGAAAAATTACTTTTTCTTTCTTCATTTTATTTATTTTATTTATTTATTTATTTATTTATTTTCAAAAATCTTCAAACTCTTAAATTTGTATGGTGTCTGTTAGTGTGTTAGTTTGTTAGCCTGTGTACACGATATCTCAAGAACAAATTGTCGCAGAGAGGTCAGATCAGTTTTAAAATATTACTTTTGACACTGGCAAGAACTCTATTCATTTGCAACATTCGAATTAAAAAACTTCGTAAGTTATGAGAAATTTACGATTTTCCTAACATGGGAGAATAGGACAAAATTTCACTTAAACGTGCATTAAATGGAAACTTTTTACTGTAAAAATATCGGACCAGTTTTAAAATATCAGTTTTGATGCCGGAATGAACATCAGTAACTATAAATATGCTACTTTGAAAATTTCGCAAGTTAATGGAAATTTACGAATTTCTTAATATGGCAGTATAGGTCAAAATTTCACATAAACGTCAATTTTTAGAGATATTTTCATCGTAAAAATGTCAGATTACTTTTAAAATATTATTTAGAACACTGGCATGAATATTAATGACTATGAATTTTCCAATATAAAAATTTCGTAAGTTATTGGAAAATTACGAATTTCTTATCATAACAGAATAGATCAAAATTTCACATAAACGTCAATCTTGAGGGATATTTTCATCGTAAAGATATCAAACCACTTTTTAAATATTATTTTGGATACTGGCATGAATATCATAGACTATGATTTTTTCAATTTAAAAAATTCGTAAGTTATTTGGAATTTACGATTTACTTAAAATTGCAGAATAAGGCAAAATTGAGCATAAACTTCCATTTTGAGGATCATAAATACATTAGACAACCTCAAAATTACATTTATGATATTTGTTTGAACATGATTGAATACAAATATTCTAATAGGAAAATTTCGTAAATTATTCGTAATTTACGATTTTATCAACATAGCGAAATTGTAAATTTTTCATATAAATATGAATTTTGAGGATTAGTGCATTGGAAATAGTAGCATGAAAACTAAACAACAGAATTGACCCTGATAAAATAAATTAATATATTAGAATAAGATAAATATATCGAAGTGAACGGTGAATAGCCTATTAGGCGGGGATTTCATTCTATCACTGTGTCAAGCTTTGGTCAAATTCATTTCTTTTAACATGATTATACAATGTCTCCCACTAGAAATTTATGAGAACGTAAATATGATGGGAAACTGAGCAGAGTCCACCTATGCCAACTATTTTTATTTCTTTCTCTATTACAGAAATAACTATTATGCTGAATTTAATAAAATAAAATAAAAACATACATTAAATAAAAACACAGAAATAAGAAACAAACACATTTATTAAATATATTATTTTACACATTAAGCGATAGTAACAACATAAAACAGGATTTTCTTTTAGCGGAAAATACAGACTTAAAATATAAATCAAAATAACCAAAAGTTGTTGTGGAAAAGTCCTCGTGTATTCTTCTTTTATCATACACAATTTTATAATTCTTAATTTCTTTTTTGTTTAAGACCTTCCGTTTCTTTCCGTCACTGAAAATATAATAAAATTTTAATCATGTTTTTAAACAATATAATAACCTGATTTAAAAAAAAAGAAAAATGTTAAATTTAACAGAAACTATGACGTCACAATTACAACAATGTACTGAGAAAAATGAAATAAAATTTTATCCGTGATTTTAAACAAATAAAATAAAAGTTAATAAATAAATAAATAAATAAATATGTAAATAAAATTAACATATCTAAGCAGAAGCAGATTTAGACTTAGCTTTATGACATAGATGCTATAATTATAATATAAAAGATAAATGTCATCGTTAAAAAAAAAAAAAAATAGTGTAAATCGATGCTAAACGAATTAAACTGGCATGATAGAAAAAGTAATAAATTTGGGGACATTTAGGTATTATTCCCTTTGACAAATAAACTAGGGACGATTTTAATGAATTTTCCGTTGAAGTTTACTTTCATAAAAACTTAAATTTAAACTAAAGTATTTCATTACTCGAATTCCATTATTTTGATAAATAAAATTATACCATTTTTTAAAAAATAAAGAACACTCTTTTATTGAAAAGTGAACTAATAATATACTGACCAAACGTCCCCATTTTCTGGGGACAAATGGGGACTTCCTTTTTACTTCCTTATACAAAGTATAAGGAAGTATAGTAATCCCGATTTCCGAAATGGATTTTGTATTTCACATTGCTCGAAAACGAATGATCGCTGAATGTTGCCAATTTATACGTGTGACAGTCATGATGTCTAGTTGCACACCTGCAAGTTTCGTCTTAACACGAGCTCTCGTTTTAGAGATATAAGCGACTTTACACGATTTTTCGTGACGTCTGTATGTATGTGTGTCTGTGTGTGTGTGTGGGTGGGTGGGTGTATGTCGCATAACTCAAAAACGGTTGGACGTAGAAAGTTGCGAATTGGTACATAGGTTTGTTATAACATCTAGTTGTGCACCTCCCTTTTTGGACTTTATATGATTTTCCGTTTTGGAGATATTTAGGTTCATAATGGGCAAAATGTATCAAAAAACGGTAATAGCTCAAAAACGGTTTGGACAAATCTTGCAATTTAACTGACTTCTCGACTAGCTAGACATTTGAAACTTTCAGAAAAGTTCAGAACACGTTGACATGAGTCCCCCCCAAGGCACAACTTTGACATGAGTCCCCCCCAAGGCACAACTTTGACATGAGCCCCCCCAAGGCACAACTTTGACATGAGTCCCCTCCCCAAGGCACGACTTTGACATGAGTGCCCCCAAGGTACAACTTTGACATGAGTCCCCCCAAGGCACAACTTTGACATGAGTCCCCCCCAAGGCACAACTTTGACATGAGTCTCCTCCCCAAGGTACAACTTTGACATGAGTCCCCCCCAAGGCACAACTTTGACATGAGTCCCCCCGAAGGTAGAACCTTGACATGAGTCCCCCCAAGGCCCAACTTTGACATGAGTCCTCCCAAGGCCCAACTTTGACATGAGTCCCCCCCCCAAGGTACAACTTTGACATGAGTCCCCCAAGGCACAACTTTGACATGAGTCCCTCCCAAGGCACAACTTTGATATGAGTCCCCCCCAAGGCACAACTTTGACATAAGTCCCCTCAAGGCACAATTTTATTTATTTATTTTATTTTTTTTTTTTTACGTATGCATGCATTTTTTAAAAATATTTTTAGCCAAATGTTTCGGGTCCAGTGACAATGTTTTTTAACATTATGTATATTTCTAAAAGTGTATAAGGAAGTCATGTGGTGCCCACATCAGATTTTTTTTTGTAAGGCTTTTTTCCAAGTTTTAAAAAATTATAGAAAGTAAATTATTAATCAGTAATACTTTATTTTTACTCCTTATTTATTAGGAATAAAAAAATTCATCCATAATTGGATAATTGCAGCAATTTTTAACGCTTCTCTTTTATAAAGATACTTTCATCTGGTCAGTCTAACTAATAAAGACTTTAGAAAACTATTACATACTTTTAAACATAGAATAATAATAAAGGAAGAAGGAGCATGGC
>OZ005658.1:189165007-189206007 GCA_963930645.1 Salticus scenicus
CAGCTGCGCTAGATTACGCGGTTGAGGATCCATGGCGCGAACAACTCGATCGAGATGGTCCCACAGATGCTCGATTGGGTTTAAGTCAGGTGAGTTTGGTGGCCAGGGGAGGACGGTAAACTCATCCTGGTGCTCTTCGAACCATGCACGTACACTGGCAGCTGTATGGCACCTCGCATTGTCCTGCTGGAAGATGCCATCATCCTGAGGAAAAACAATGCGCATGTAGGGGTGAACATGGTCCGCAAGGACAGATGCGTACTTGTATTGATCCATTGTGCCTTCCACAATGATCAGTGAACCTAGAGAATGCCAGGAAAACATTCCCCAGACCATAATGCTCCCGCCTCCAGCTTGGACCGTTCCGGCAATGGTTGCAGGGTGGTTCCTTTCAGAGGTTTCACGCCTTATACGCCAACGTCCATCTGTCCGATGGAGCATAAAACGCGATTCATCCGAAAACGCAACCTGTCGCCACTCAGTGGACGTCCAGCTGCTGTACTGGCGTGCAAATTCTAGCCTTCGCCGTCGATGAACAGCAGTCAGCATAGGTGCACGAACCAGGCGTCTGCTTCGGAGGCCCAGACGCAGCAATGTTCGCTGAATAGTAGTTTGGGAGACACTTTTGGTAGCCCCTTGGTTCATTTTGGTGGTCAGTTGCTCAACGGTAGCCCGTCTATCTGCCCGAACGCATCTCCGCAACCGTCGTTCGCCTCTGTCATCTATGGCCCGTGGTGCACCACATTTGCCACGTCGCTGATTTTGGACAGTCCCATTTTGCCATGCACGGTACACTTTTACCACGGCGGCACGCGAACAGTTCACAAACTCAGCCGTTTCGGAAATGCTTCCACCCTTGGCCCGAAAGCCAATGATCATGCCCTTTTGGAAGTCGGATAAATCGCTTCGTTTCTGCATTACGCCAACGATTGAAATGTTTTCCGAAGCCCTCACACACCCTTTATATACGCTCAACTGCACTGTGCTGCCACCTGCCTTCTGTGATTGGTTATTTAACTCTGACATGGAAAGTAGGTGGTGGTCACATTAATGTGACTGGACTGTGTATATATATATATATATACATATCTATCTATCTATCTATCTATCTATAATGAAAATTTTGTCATCACGATAACTCCCGAAATAATACTGCAAATCGAACCAAATTTGGACAGTGAACTAATCTTATAAATATCTTGGATGAGTTCGTTAACCAAGTTACTCCGACTTTTTGTTTTCAAGTGGCAGCCACTTGAAAATTTCAAACCGACATTGTAAAAAGCATATTAAAAGCAAGATTTGCTTGAGTTTTCATGTAAATACAGGCCACATAAGGGTCTCAATGAAGTTTATTAATGAAGTTTATCCGCCATTTTTAATAAAGTGGCAGATATTTTAAGTTAAGTGGGACCACTTGATATCGGGCTACCACTTGAAAATTTAAAATCACTATAACTTCCGAAATAATACTCCAAATTGAACCAAATTTGGACAGTGTCTTAACTTATCTTATAAATAACTTAGATGAATTTGTTAACCAAGTTGCTCCGCCATTTTGTTTTCAAGTGGAGACCACTTGAAATTTTCAAATTCAAATTGTAAAAAGCATATTCCGGATTTTTTTTTAATTTTGATGCATACATAGATTATACAAGTGTCTCAAATAACTTTATTAATGAACTTTATCCGCCATTTTTAATAAAGTGGCGGATATCTTAAGCTAAGCGGGACCACTTGAAATCAGGCTACCACTTGAAAATTTAAAACCATGATAACTTCCGAAATAATACTCCAAATGGAACCAAATTTGAACAGTGTCTTAACTTATCTTATAAATATCTTAGATGTGTTTGTTAACCAAGTTGCTCCGTCATTTTGTTTTCAAGTGGAGACCACTTGAAAATTTCAAATTTAAATTGTAAAAAGCGTATTCCGAAATTGTTTGAATTTTGATGTAAATACAGACCACATAAGGATCTCAATGAAGTTTATTAGTAAACTATATCCGCCATTTTTAATAAAGTAGCAGATATCTTAAGTTAAGCGGGAGCACTTGAAATCAGGCTCCTACTTGAACATTTAAAATCACGATAATTTCTGAAATAATACTCCAAATCGAACCAAATTTGGACAGTGATATTATCATATAATTATCTTGAATGTTTTCACTGGGCAACTTGTCCCGACATCTTGTTTCTAAGTTCCAGCCACTTAAAATCACACTGCCACTTGAAAATATGCCATCACGATAACTTTTAAAATACTAAACTGATTCAAATAAAAGTTGGATAGTGAACTTATGGTTCAAATATCTAGGATAAGTTTACTTTGTGACTTGATCCTCAATTTTATTTCCAAGTGGCGGCCACTTGAAAATTTGTCATTATGGTAACTTTAGTAATACAGAACCAATCCGCATCAAATTTGGGTAGTGGATTTATCATTCAAATGTATCAGATAAGTTCGCTGGGCATCTCACTCCACTTTTTTTTACAAGTGGTGCCACCTGAAAATTTTTTATGACGATAATTTTTGAAATACTGATTTAATTTAAATTAGAACTGGATAATGAACTTATCATACAAATATACTGGATGATTTCGATGGGCAAGTTGTTTTGCCATTTTGTTTCCAAGTCGCAGCCATTTAGACTGCCACTTGAAAATTTGCCATAAAATTAACTTTTGAAACAGAGCACTGATTTAAACCACAGTTGCACAGTGAACGAACCTATGCTTCAAATATCTTGGATATGTTTGCTGGGCAACTTGTTCCACTGTATTGTTTCCAACTGGCGGCCACTGGAAAAAATTTTATCACGGTAACTTTAGAAATACTTAATCAATTCAAATCAAAGTTGAAAAATGGATTTATCATTCAAACAACAAAAATCTAGAAAATTTACGTAACTCGTGAACCAATTACGTTATTGCGTCCATCTTTGGTATATCGATAATAAGTATTTTCTCGCCAAAAGTCGCCAAAAAAGTCGTCATAGGGGAAAAATCGACAAATTTGGCGCCAAATCCATTACCTGCGTTGCTGGATCTTTTTAATGCGTTTTTAAGGAAAAATTAGGCTATTTTAATGCTAAAACAAGTTAGAAATGTAGAAAACTAACATTTTATCAACTTACTAAGCCTCTTTGAAGGAATTTCTACAAAAAAAATTATTTTCAAATTTTAAACGATATTTTAGATGAGGAACTTTCTCTGCCCTTTTGATCGAAGTGCCAACCACTTAATTTTTCAACACGATGACTTTTGAGATTTTGAATTAATTCGAACTATATGTGTACAGTAGACTTATCTCACAAATACATTTCATATATTTGTCAACTTAACTCACCATTTTGTTTCCAAGAGCCGGCCACTTGAAATTTTTAAATTTCCATAAAAAGGTATTTATGAACCGATTTGCTTAAAAATCCATATGTGCATAGCCTACATCAATATTTCTACCAAGTGCATTAATAATTTGTAGCTGCCATTTTGAAACAAAATGACGGCTACTTAATAAGGAAAAAGAAATCAACCTACCCTTCCGAATAAGCCGGAAGGACTTGTTATAGTTTTATTTATTGATTTATTTTTGCGTATAATTTAAATTTTTTCTAATGAAAAATCATAATAACATTCTTTATAAAAATGTATAAATTTACCTGAAACAAATTTTTTGATAGTAGCTCCATTCAGCTCATCAGTCAACTCTCCGAGATTGTCCCCAAGTGGTGGTATAACAGCTCCGTCACAATTAAAGATGATGCTATCAGTATCAAAATATAGTACTCTGCCATCTAATCTTTCCAACTCTTCATACAATCTAAGACGAACGTAGCAAGTTGTAAATGACGCTAAAGAAACGTTCGTCTGGACATCATTGGGTTCAAACACATCTTTATAGCACCCTGAACAACAACTATTTCAGAGCTTGCTAAATATAAATCAGTAATCTAAAAAAAAGAGAGAGAGAGAGAGAGAAAGGGAGGGGGGGGAATTAAAATAAAATAACGGAATTAAGAAAAAAAAAAGAAGAAGAAGAACAGATATACCTGCTTTGCTGGATCATTTATCATTTTGTTAAACTCTGTAACATCTGCGGTGTAGGAGATCTGATCCTTGTTGCTTTTTATACCCCATCTTCCCCAGAATGAGTTTAAAGCAAGTTTGGCCACTTGTCTTCTTCCAGGATTTTTACATATGGCTGCACAGTCTAACTTCACGCCTTCTTTTCCCATATATTCTGCTATATATATTTATCCTTATCTTCTGCTGTCTTGCAGTGGTCATGCCATCCGGAAGATTCTTGTTCAATTTTTAGAAACAAGTTTATGTACAATTTAAAAAGATCACTTGAGTTTCTATCGAAATGATATACTTCATATTATCTAAAAACGAAAATAATAAACGGTGAATAAAACATAATTTCTAAATTAAAGAATAAGTACATAAATAAATAAATATCAGGCAATTAAACATTAAATATTAACCATGTATATTTTTACATAAAAAAACTTACTTTCTTTAGGATATAATCTTTGCTAATGGCTTTTTTGACTCCTTCTGTTATCCATGTTCCAGTGAGAACTCGTTGTTCATCTGTATGACAGCAATTGTTTTGTTCGTTAATTGAAGCACATTCATGGCACAGAGGGAAAGTCAGTTTTCTGTTGGATCTGTATGGCAATACGGGATGAAAAAGTCTTCTGGGTCGTAAGATTTAGCGCTTGATAATACCAAAATAGTTCTCAATATTATCAAAATCTTGAGTGATACTTTTTGGATGTCCACAAGGATATACACAATATTTGTTCACCCACGAATAAAGGCTCGTAAAATCATAATATTTAGAATTTTCTTCAAAATATAGCTGAATAGCATTTATTCTTCCTCCATAAAATGAATCTCTTGGATTCAGACGGTCTTGTAAATCCAACTTCGTTAAAATCTCTCTAACATTTTCATCTTTTTTTATTTCTTTGAATTCACGCTCCCATATTTCTTCATAACTGAAGCCAGCTTGAAGGATTTTCTGTTTTATTTCAGCAGTTTTTTCATACTGCTGACTCATCGACAGTTTCATTTGGGGGTTTAGGACATCTTTGTCAAAACATGAAGGGCAGCCATGAAAAAACCCTCCATGAAACATGAAAACTATTTTTTCATTTTCGCAATATCCATCAATATAATGACCAGCAATCTTTCTCTCACCTGATCCCATGCCTGTTCAATGATTATATTGCGCGATTGGCTAATGTATTCAAACCATCGTATCGCGTCTCTACTATAAGCAGATCTGCTGACGTAGCCATGGTTTTGAATAACTCCTATAGATTTTTCTTGTATATGATGAGCTCTAAAAGTCGCCATACAAGCAGAAGCAATTGTTGTATATCTAAATGGATCAACTTTTGCAACAGAAATAAATTCATCTTGAAATGCAATGCAGCATCTTCGTAATATATCCACGTCAGAGCTAAAAGAAAAGAAAGAAAGAAAAAATGCAAATACTTTTAAATATATATATATACATTGATCTTCTTTCAGTTACACTCATTTCATTTAAATTAAAAAAAAAAAAAAAAAAAGTTTTAATAAAATTTACCTGTATTCATATATTTCTTTTTGAAGTCGAAAGGTAACTTGCCTCTTTCTTGATACCACAAATAAAATTCCTTGCACATAGAAATTGACATCATAGCTGGGCCGTAGTACTTAGCATCTGGTAAAGCTCCTACATACTGTTGGTTTTCCATGGTATTGAACTTGTGTGGAAAGAAACCTTTTTTCAGTTCCTCAATTTCGAATGTTTTCGGAAGTTTAGATAAAGCCATCGGTAAAAAAGTTATTCCCATGTATACAACTTTCATCAGCTTTGAACCACAGGGCACAATCTTTGGTTTACGACCTAATATAAAAATAAAATAAATAAATTCAATAAAATATTTTAGCAAATTTTTACAACTTGAAAAAAACAATATATATATATATATATATATATATATGCATTATCTTGCTGTATGATCCAGTTGACCAAAAACTGACCGTCAAATCCCTTCAAGTTATGTGCAATGACAGTGTAATTTTTATGTTCTGGTCGAAAAAGAAACTTGCAAAAATTATCCAAGGCATAGTAACCAGAAAATACATTTTCTTGACCATTTCTGTATTGGGCTACAGCAAAGTTTAATCTGTGTTCTCCGCTTGATTGGTCTGTTTCTAGGTCAAAAAATATCATTTTGTCCGAAGGACTTTGGGTTCTATCTTGTTCATATAACAGAGGTGTTTACTCATATCTGTATATTCTTTGCAAACTGAACAGACAGAATGCAAACATCTGTGTCTTTCTCTTGGCTCTTTTGTTGCTTCTATTAACCGATGGCAATTCGTACATTCATAGAAACGTTGACAGATGGTGTAAATCTTTTTTTCTGATAGAGATTTGTGCCTATCAAAACATTCTTGCGACTTGCAGACTCTATTCCATTCACGACAAAATACTTCGTTTTCTTCTGAACAGTTGGTAGAATAGCAAATTTTGCATCGTAAAGAGCAGGAGTGATCTTTTGCATGGTCATATGCCTTGTGGCATTCTAAGCAATACAATTTTTTCCCGTGGAACGCATTCATCGACTTGATGACATCGTAATGTCCATTATGGAGGTATAAATAGATTTTATCTTTTTTCGATAGGCCTTTATAGATAACCTGAAACAAATGAGAAAAAATCATGTAATATGCAATCAATAAATACACTAATATTTTTAAAATAACAATATAATCTTAATTTAAGTTCAAATATAACTAACCTTATTGAACTGATGGCTGGAAACGACAACAACTTGAACATTTAATTGTTTTTCAAAAGTCTGTATTTCAGAAATGCCCCATGGACCCTTCGTTACTTTAGCATCATCATGAAGTTTTATGGCTAGCTGTAACTGCAAGTTGCACCTTTCATCACGAATTGTTTTCAGTCTGTTGTCATTTTTCAGAAATGCATTTGCAACCACTATTGCTCGACCACAGCATAGTTTGTCGTTAGTATAGGGGATGGTAATTATTGATATATAACAGAAAAAAAGACAACATAAATTATAATTGAAATATCGTATAGTATTACAAAAAAGAAAAAAAAGAAGAGTACTAAATACCTTTTCTTTAATATTTCAGTTTCTGTATTACAAACAGCCATTCTACCAGCCCCGACAGGTTTCTGAAGTGTTATAACATTAACTTCAAATATCTCATCCAGTGGATGGTTGGTTGGTTGGGTTTATGTCGCACTAGTGCTGCTCAGATGAGCAATTGGTGATGGTCTGGGACTCACCCCTAGAGGTGGTCCGGAGACATGCCATCGCAATTTTGGTCCTCCACGGAAGGGATGGCTCTCCCGCTTCGGTGACCCCCAGAGGTATAATTTTTGATGGGAACATGGAGGACATTGTGGCCACGACAGAGTTTACGTGCACCAGCCACCATTAGTGTACACGACGGTCTTTGGCCGGCTCGCGTATCTCCGAACTGTTGGCGCACGCAGAACAAATTCACAATTTTTCGCCAGAGAATGTGATTTTCGCCAAATCTGGAAGTGCAAAGAGAAACTTCACGCCGCTTAACCTGTATAAATAAACATCCGGCGTTTTTCTTTCTTTCTTTTTTATTAATTTTTTTTCTTCTGATTATTAATGTAGGATTTAAATCGCAAAACGAAACATATCTTGAAATTGAGAAATAGTTATCCGAATAGAGAAGTAGATAATAATAATGGTAATGTATTAGCATTGAGATCCGATTTCATGTATAAGGCCAAAAAGTTTGTAAAAATTGTTCAAACAAATTACATATTCTTAGTAAAATGCATGAAAAATGTTCATAAGTCCAAATCAGTAGTACGCCATTTTACATTTCAACTATTTTTATTGTCATTTTGTATTTAAATTTTTAAAATGTATGACTTTATAAAATATCTCTCTTACGATGCAGTGCTTGAATTTTCATAAATTATCACCTTATATTTATCTATTATGTATTTTTAAAGAGCATCTTAATCATAATAAAATAGATATTTCGTGTTAAATTTTATGGTTGAAATTCATAAAATTTTCTAAGTATAATTTCCTCCTCGGACATGTCCATTTCTCATTCTTTACCCACCCACCCCAACCCCAACATACAAAGTTATAAAATAAAACGTTAAACATTTTATTAATGCTATTCTATTTGTTTTTCAGTAATCATAAACAATCTAACTTAATATGTTATACAAATCAAAGTAATAATGATGCGCATAACCATTTTCATTATTTATTGTTACTAATTTCTATTGAGAGCGAAATGTATTCATATTAAAAGGAATGAGTATGATAGAACACTCAACACAGTCGCAGACTGAAATGCCGCACCTCATAGGCTACCCTCTATCCGATTCGATAAATTTGATTTATCGTAATTAAATGACTAATTTTATTAGGATTGTTTTCGTACATTAATTTCCAACACAACTGATCCCCATATTGCAAGTTCGTGGGAAGTATTGGTGTATTAAAAAATATATTTTAAAATATTAGTCTGACATGTTTACGACAAAATATTGGCATAATGGACGTTTAAACGAAATTTTGCTCTATTTTGCCATGTTAAAAAGAAAACGTGAATTTTGAATAACATGTGAAGTTTACAACTTACATTGTTCCAAAGCAATATTGTCCTTATCAATGACATAAGTGATATTTAAAAACTGATGCATCCATTTTACAAACTCAATATCTGTAATACACACAGACAAGTCACATAAACCAACCACTAAAAACATAATTTTTGGATTCAGGAAACCTTAAAACATATAAATGTAACAAAAATTCAATTTCGAAAACGTGATCCGAAAACAATACTTTCGCGACCTTTTACGGATAAGATAAAGTAAATTAGAATAAGAGAATAATTTTAAATTAATTAAACTTTAATTGCATTTATTACATTGATTTTTATTTATAAAAAAGAAATGCTTTTATTTAATTTGGGGTAGACCTGTATATTTACTATATATTTTACAAACACAATATAGTGTACTAATTTAGCACAGAATTTAAAACACATAGCACGACATGAAATGACCTTTCAGCAATTCCATTGTATGAATATATCTGAATTCTTTTGTGGGGTTCTGTGTAAACTTCTAATAAAGGATATACATTCTACATTGTATACGAAACATTCTTTCATGCACATAAAATAAATGTTCAATTTTTTTTTTTTTTTTTTTTTTTTTTTTTTTTTTCATCCAAAAATATTAAATTGTATTTACCAGAAAATTCACACATAGACTTAATGAATTTGAATTCTTTTCTTAGTCACTGCACACGAATTACTTAATATTTCATCCGAGTCCCAATATCTATTCTTGAGGTATGGTGATAACAAACACACAGACACACACATTCAGGCAACCGCTAAAAACCTAATTTTTTGTTTCATGATATTTAAGCAAATGTAGCAAAAACTCAATTTCGAAAATCTGAATCAAAAATAAAACTTTTCTTACAATATATGGGTAAAATAAACTAAATAATGATGCGTAATAATGATAATCTGGTGTGTCACTCACACGACTTTCTTTTTCACCCTGCATTTCATGCACATTAAAGCTTAAGATCAATAGCGTAAGAATGTAAAGTTTAATGTACTTTTCAAATAATCTAAAATAGGTTTAGAAACAATTTTATTTGACGAAGAGAAAGTAAATAATAATAATAATAAAAATAATAATAAAACAGAATAAAATAAAATAAAATAAATGTATTTCAAGGATAATTTTAAAAGCTTTAAAATCATAATATTACAAATATACTTCTTCATTAATCTTGATAAAATAAATTTAAAGGGTTTTCTAATAAATTTTGGCATTAAATTATATTATCTAAAAATAACGATACAAAGACTCCATTGACACATTTTTAACAATTATGATTCAGGGAGCCTCAAAACGTGTATGTATAACAAAAAATCAATTTCGAAAATTTGACCCCAAAACAATACTTTCTCTACCATATATGTTGGTAAGAGAAAGTAAAATAAATAAATAAATAAATAAATAAATGTATTTCAAGAACAATTTTAAATGCTTTAAAATTAGAATATTACAATTTTATTTCTTTATTAATCTTGCTAAATTAAATTTAAAGGGTGGAGGATTTCTAATAAATTTTTGCATTAAATATATTATTTAAGAATTACGATACTAAAACCATAGAATAATAATAAAGGAAGAAGGAGCATAAGGTTTCTACATAAGCTGTTGTGTTGCCACAAAAAACAGCGATTATTAACAAGCCTTTATTGAAAAACTTCAATGTTGAGAGGAGCAAAAGTAGCTTTCGCTGGCATTTCACTAGAAGTGGTTTGTAAGCATTAAGACTATTGGCGTGCTCCTTCTTCCTCTATTATTATTCTATGACTAAAACTCCACTGACACATTTTTAATAGTTTATTCTCTTGGGGGGAAAAAAAAAAAAAGATTGCTCGAATCCTTAACGAATCATGAATGAAGTGGAAAGAAAGGTTGCTTTGCGACAGAGAGGGTTTTGGCGCGAGCTACAAAAATTCGCCAGGTTGACCTGTATGCGCCAACATTTCGGAGATACGCGGCCGGCTCGAGTACCGAACCCGCAATCTTCCAATTACGAAGCCGGCGCTCTACCGACTGGGCTACCGCGCCCCTCATGCAGTGGAATTTCTTCCTTACTCTGTATGACAGCTGCGATGATTTTCTCCACTGTAAAATCTGATACTTTAGTAATGGACGTACCGATCGGTCTGTCTGAAGCTTCAGAGAATATGCAAAAGCGAATCATGTCTCTTGAAGCAAGTGCCCTAGTTCTGACGGTGATAAGACGCTCAAAAAGGTAAACTTTCAGCTTGTAGATAGTCGATAAGGAAATTCCTGTTATTCCACTGGGAACTTTATCAATTTTTACCTCTTACACCGACTCTTCCATATTGAACTTTCTGTTAACATTTTTCCCTTTTCGTCGAAAATGCATACATCCCTAAAACAACAAAAATTGACATAATTAAAAACAAAGAAAATAATTATGAAATCTTACATAGATTAAAATAATAATAATAATACCTTCAAATCTTGACTACTATCAGTACTAGTACCTTCTCCATATAAATTTTCACCTACATAAAAATAGTCTAACATTTTGGTTTCTCTGAGCCAATATATCTCAATCATCTTCTAAGAAATTTTGTTCGATTTCTGATAGCATGAAAACTCGGGTTAATAACACTTTTTGTACATGTAAATACATGAAAATCATGCCCAAGTTTCTGATCACCCTTTTCATGCTATCCATTAAAATGTTAAATTTTTAAGTTAGATTTACTAAACATATTCCCGATCAATCAGAAAATTTAAGCGTCGTGATTGTGATCAAATTCACCATTTTTTTTTTTTTTTTTTTTTTTTTTTAAATAAATAGCAAATTTATATTAATACTAGCAGACCCGGCCACGCGTTGCTGTGACTAAGTTATACGTTGAATTATACGGCTGTAAACTATTTAGTACAGTCAAATTATTATTTACGAACAAAGACGAAAACGTTGTAGCCGATGTAAAAACCCACAGGGTTGAGATTTGAAACTTAGGTCAAAATTTGGAAGCGATTGATAAAAATTTTCGTAGTGTTGATATTAAGCACAAATTAATTTTATTGTAGGGTCCTATAAATTTTAATGGAGAAGTGATATATATTATCTCTAATGCTACTTTGGATAAAATTGCTAAAATGACTAATATATAAATTAAATTCTATTAAAATTCTATTAAAAGTATAAAAGAAACAGACGATTTTAAAATAAATTTTTATGGAGGAGTGAAATATAATATATGCTACAATGGATAATTTTACTATAAAATGACCTCATCATTTTAAATATTTTAAAGAGGGCAACAGCTGTAGTTATAAAAAGGAAAACAATAAGGCTAAACCAGAAAAATAAGTAAATTTGATAAATATTTTAAAACTTTAAAATTGGAAATCTTATGAAATATTGGACATTTAAAGTAAATACATGTATCATTTTAAATAGAAAAAGATTTTGGAAAAGTTTAGTGTATTTTAACGAAGTGATGAGAAGTTTTTGAGTATGTTAAAATTTTAATAGTAAATTCAAGTTAATAAAGATGGGAAACATTGAGGATTAAGATAAGAATAATTATAAGATAAAAAAAAAAAAAAAAAACTTTTTATATACCATGCTTTTAAATTTTAATATACTAATAATATACTAATTAAAAGGAAAATGATAAATATTCTATCATAGTTTGAAGTCAAATTTGTTTTCAAATGTCTAAATAAAATATCTGATGTAAGATACTAATATTTTGCAGCGGAATAGATTTCATTTCTGTCATCCTTGGCGAAAAAAAAAGAATATCGCCAAATTATCTGGCGAAAATATTTAATTCCTTTCAAAAATCATGGTTATTTTAACAACTTATATTAAAAGAGTAATGAATAATATGAAACAATATTTCGTACAATACATATTACATGTCATACATACGTACAAGGAATAATACATATTACATTTCGTACAATGCATACATCTGGCATGTATATTTTCGTGTTACGCTTTTGATCGCGAAATAATAATAATAATAATAATAAAAGCCAAGGGCGACAGAGTTTTGAAATTTAAAATTAAAATTTTGTCAATTTGACAGCAAAATAATTCAATCTAACACCCGCGATAACTAATACATATCTATACTCAAATATAAGGATTAAAATCGGGAAATAAATTTCCTCGATTTTTAATAATTTCTTACAAAAAATCCAGTGGGCGATTAACATAGGAAATCTTTTTCTTGGCTGCACAGACGGTCAGTGAGTCACACTTCGCTTGCGTATAGAACTCATAGATATAGTATAGCATATATAGAATAGAGTAATCATTGGGGAGAAAAAAGTTATTCCTTTTCATTTGGGAAAAGACGAGGTTTTTACCAAAATATGGCCGTCTTTCCCCGAGTGAATACACACGGGAATACATACTAATATTTTAGCAAATAAAATTTATGAATAATTTATTTGCTAAAGGGGAATGGAAGACTGCAGATACAGTTTCAAATTCATATTTCTTTCTTTCTTTCTTTCTTTCTTTTTTTTTTCAATGCCACTTAATGGCTGTTTCCAAAGTTTTTATTTATTATTTTTTTTTCGGCATCAAAAATCTTTGTACGATAACATGGGGATGAGAGATCTATATATATTACTATATCTATGATAGAACTACATTAGCACTTTATCAATGTATATAAAATCTTTAAATTGATTATGACGTCAATTTTCGTGAGATGCATAATTTAACTTTTTATAATTTTTTAACGTTCACGTTTGATTAAATGTATTTATTTTTATGTCGAAAGAAAATGAACTCGTATTTTTTTTTTTTTTTTTTTTTTTTGCAACAGTTAAATTAATGGAACTCACAGATATTTTGAAGCAACTTTAATAAAGGTCTATAATTAACAAATAATTGCAATAAAACAATATTGTGACAATAAATTGAGATAAAAACTATCCTATCTCTCAAGTTGGACCAAACTGCACACAGTGTGCAAAATTTCATTAAAATCGGTTCCTTAGTTTAGGAGTTTACCCCGGACAAACATCGTGACACGATGATGGGTATCATCATGGGTTTCATGATGGGTTTCATGATGGGTATCTTTCAAAAGAGCTCGACAATACGTTTAAAACGAATGGTTGAACCATCGATCTGCGATAATTTAAAATAAAGTTATTGATTCTTTTCAATTTTAACAAAAAAATTTTAACATTTTTTTTTATTATTATTATTATTATTATTTTAATATTGAGAATAAATTCATTTTTTTTTTTTTTTTTTTTTTTTAATACTTAGTGTTATACTACTTCTCTAATATGAAAATCGTCTGTATTATCATACAAGGTAAGTTTTTTAAATAATAATTTTAATAAATAATTTTTTAAAAACAGAATTGTTTTTTAATAACCGAATTAAATTCTGTATAAATGTAGGTGCATTAATGAAACGAGGGGTTGAGGAGGGCCATAACTAATTATCATATAAAACTCATCCGAAGCCTAATTTGAATTGTTCAACATAGGTTTACATAACAGTACTCGTTATCTTACCTTTTAATCTCCAACCTGTACTTATAGTATTAAATTTCAGGGTAAGAGAAAGTCGTGTGAGTGACACACCAGATTATTCTTATTATGATGACTTTAAATAGAGCACTTAACGGAACACTGGGATGTGTTGTTGCTGTTGTGGTTGTCGGGCCTATATTTTTTGTCAGCAAGCAGTTTTTTTATTGTCATTCATATTTATTGATCGGGTAGAATTTTTTTAATTTCAAAACGAAAATTATAAAATATCGAAACACATTTGATTTATAAACAAAAATTGAAGCTACATTTAAATGATCACGTGGTAATCTTCATGTTCTAAACATTGTTTTCAAGATTTATTGTTCATATTCCGTCATTTTTGACGGGGTTATATACTAGTATTTTATAATAATAATATAACACGTTTTTTCGTACTTTCCGTTGAATCAACTTAAATGCAATTATTTGTTTAATAAATGATAAAACATCCTTTCGATTTTAAATCACATAGTTTAAAATGTATATACACTCTTACGCAAAAAGTTTAATAAGAATTACAATTTTTTTTTTTTTTTTTTTTTTCAAATAAAAAGAAAAAAAAATCATGTATAAAATTTACTTGAACTTTTGTGTAAGAGTCCTTTTTTCCAATTACTAATACATACATACACACATCATCGTAAAAATAATGAAAACGGACTCAGGGGACCTCAAAATGTATAGAAACACCAAAGTCTCGAATTCGGATTTTTGACATGATTACAATACTTTCCTTACATATGTATGTTCGGAAAGTAAAAAGGAAGATGACAGGGAGTTTTATCAATATTTATTTACAACCAAACACCATTGTATTGCCATTGGGCATTGATTGAATCAAAATAAAAATGTGAGTAAAACCCCTTATAGTTTAGCTTTTATTTTGGCTCTATCTCAGGTTCTATAGCGTATCATCAAAGAAAACTTTTTATGTAAGAAGGCCATTATGCGACATTATGCTGATTCAATTTGGATGCATATCAGCCAATAGGTTGCGCTGCTGTATTGCAGTTTTCTCCAAGAACAGGAAAGCTATATATCAACTTCTATTGTATATAACTGTACGAAACTTGACATATGGGATAACCATTATGAAAACGCATTTTTTAAGACTTTATTTATCGGGAATAAAACTGTCTTTCTTTTCTTATATTTAGTGTTATTTTTCTCTAAGATGAAAATCGTCTGCATTTATTATGGTAGATAATTTTAATAAAGTAATAGTTTTAATAAAATATTTTTAATGGGTGAATTTGTATAGGAAAAAATAGAAGAAAGTCTTGTGGTGGCCACAACATACTAGTTCAATTATAAATGCATCGGCGGAAAGGGTGACTCAGAATATGGAAAAATATATATCAACAGCTCAGAAGATAAAGCTTTGTAAAATCCCCCGCCCTTGAATTTAAATATTTTTCTATAATGTCTGTAATTTTCAATTGGTGGTGGTGGTATCCGCGATTGTAATGAAATGCTCGCCCTCTGGTGGGCTAAGGTGAAATTACAATTAACATGCATAGCTTTCGAATTCATCGAGACGCCATTGCTGGCCGATGTTTAGTTTCACATATATTTATTGAATAAAAATAAATAAATCCGGTAAAAAAGATAACACTTACTGCTGTGTGCCACAGTGTAACTCCAAAAATCAAGAAATCCAGAATTAAGCTTCAAAATGACAAATTTAAAATTTCAGTTGCTTCGGCTAATGGAAGTAAAAAATTAATCAGATGATTTGAAACTAATATTTGTTCAGCTTCAGTTAAAAATCTACTTCCGATCGAACGTTGAATACACTGAAATATTTTTTCCAAAAGCAATCAATTTTCCGTGATGTAATGGCGGAGAAATTATAGCACGAATATTAAGTAGTAATACAAATAGAACAAAAATAAATACACGTGGCCATTATATTTACTAACAACAAGAGCTGAAAAAGCGCCATCTATCGATCATTACAAACGCGGATAGGATTCAGCTGATCGACATCAAAGCTTGGAAAGAATTAAATATCCTCCTTGGGACTAGTTTTGAGAAGTCCTAGCCAGTATGTATAAATGAATTTCGGAGCGAACAACAATTTTCAGCTGGAAGAAAGCTATTCAGTAAAACATAAAATACAACACAGGGCTGGCCTTGAATTTGATTAAATATTATTTTTCCATAAAATCTAATTTTCAACCAAATATAGAGGTTTTCAGGTTTGTAAATCCATTATCACTATTTCTAACAAACTTTTAATTTCTGTTAAATTTGCGATATTTTAAAAAGGCTTTTTTATGCAGCAATCCAAAAACCATGCGACTTATCATCTATGATGATAAGAATCACAGTTCGCAGATTTTACAATATTGCAGTGGCCTGGGTAATTTAACGGCCCTCTTCACTTACCGTCGCCGGAAGCCCGAGTCAATGTTATTCTATGGGGAAATTTTATTTACAAATAACTTATTAACTAATACATATTTTTAAATTCTGTTTTCACATTCAGAAAGTTCCCAACTGTTAAATTGACGGACCTTTTTTTTTAAATGTAATTTTTTAATTTTTAATATTTTATTTTGAAATTGCAAAATGAAAAAAATTCACATATTGAAAATTCGTATTTTGCAACTTCAAAATAAAATATAAAAAATTAAAAAAATAATTTTTTAAAAAAGGTCCGTCAATTTAACAGCTGGGAATTTTCAGAATGTGAAAACAGAATTTAAAAATTTGTATTAGTTAATAAGTTATTTGTAAAGAAAAATTTCCCATAGAATAACATTAGCTTCGGCTTCCGGCGGCGGTGAGTGAAGAAAGCCCTTAAGTAATTTATAATTTTATGAAACAGATTTTTATCAAAAATATAGCTAAGAATCATCCTGATCACCCAGCATTCTAATTTAAAAAAAAAAAAAAAAAAAGAAAGAAAGAAAGAAAAGAACTTACGTTTAGCAACCACACAACTTTAGATATATAGGGGATTTTTTTTTTTTTTTTTTAACCTACTGGGGGCGGAGAAGCAAAACCTTAAGAAAACTAGTATGATGTGGCCACCACAAGACTTTCTTCTATATAATTTTACACAAAATTCATGTAATACAAATTACACTACTCAACACTAAAATATTATCTGAATCGGTTTATATCGTTTCATAATGAGGTAGTCTAATAATGAATAGCTATAGGCATTTCATTTGCATATCAAATCTAGAAATGGGGCCGCGGTAGCCCAGTCGGTAGAGCGCCGACCTCATAATTGGAAGATTGCGGGTTCGATACTCGAGCCGGCCAAAGACCTTCGTGTACACTAATGGTGGCTGGTGCACGTACAGTCGGCTGCAAAATTATTCGAGCACTAGCCAATAATTCCTATATTTAAAAAGTACACTTAAGACTGTTTTGCCAAGTAAATCCTTGTCGAATCATGTTCTTAGACTGATTAAGAACATGACTCGACAAGGATTTATTTAACAAAGCTGCATTAAGTGTATTTTTTTTTTTTTTTTTTTTGGCAAGGATTATTGCTAGTGCTCGAATAATTTTGCAGCCGACTGTAAAATCTGTCATGGCCGCAATGTCCTCCATGTTCCCATCAAAAATTATACCTCTGAGGGTCACCGAAGCGGGAGAGCCATCCCTTCCGTGGAGGATCAAAATTGTGATGGCATGTCTCCAGACCACCTCTAGGGGTGTGTCCCAGACCGTCGCCTATTGCCCATATGTGCAGCACTAGTGCGACGTAAAACCCAACCATCCAATCCATCCACATCTAGAAATGGAGAAAAAAAGTCTTTTAGTTTTTTGGCGTCGTTTTGGCGTTAAAAATGCATTTACTTCGAAAAGTTTAATTGAAAGCGTAGTTCAAGGGTTAGTTTAATTTCTAATCTTTAAAATGTCACGCGTCTGTGTTAGTAGTCCTGATTTATTTTGCTATATTTGTGGCAAGTTTACGTCAAAATCGAAAAAAAAAGCCACTTTCTGACTTAATTAAACAATGCTATCATGATTATTTTAACCGTGATGTAGAAAAGCAAGATAAACTCTGGGTTCTTAAAGTGTGCTGTTTAAGATGTTATACGAATCTCAATGGTTGGTACACTGGAAGAGTTAAAAAATATATCAAAGCAGTCTTTGGGGACTGCCGATAGAAGTGAAAACTAAGTAACTTGTGAATTGTATCGTCGAGCTATTAGATTATTATTTTCGGTTTGTAAACAAGTGTTTATGATCTGTATTATATGATTCGGCACAATATTTGTAGCTACCAAAGTTGAAGGAACTAAGCCATATATTAGGTAAAAATATTGATTACTTATGAAATTATTTTAATTAGTAGCTGTGATACAAAAGAAAACCGATTCAGGAGACCTCAAAACGTGTAAATCAGGTGAAATCTCGAATTCCACTTTCGATAATATAAAAGAACTTTAAAATATCTTTCGAATGATGTATTAAAAATAATTTAATCATAATTAGAAATTGAAATATTGAAATATTAAAATATTACAGCGCCATCTGGCGGTAAAAATTTCTGTAAGCTACTGTTCGATTCCAACTCAACAAAGCTTTCAAATGATGACTTATGACTTATGAAATTATTTTAATTAGTAGCTGAGATACAAAAGAAAACCCATTCAGGAGACCTCAAAACGTGTAAATCAGCTGAAATCTCGAATCCCACTTTCGATAATATAAATTGGAAAAAATATGTTTCTTCTCATGGAAAGCCTTCGCTGACGATGACGCGAGTTTCATGATTTTTGTTCACCCAAAAGTGCTCAACGCGCCTAAAGAAGTTTTCACTTAAAAAAAATGCCATTTGGTACACCATTGATATGGACTGAACCAACGAATCATGCAGTGGATTGTTATTTCTGTCTAACGCAATTAAATGAGTTTTCTGAAAAATCTAAACGAAATATTAAGTATGCCGACGTGTCATCAGTAATAAAACCTCAGCCACATACCGACGATTTATCAGTTCCTCAGGTCCCAGTTCAATGTTTGATGGCAACAGAAAGTAATTCTAGTTCAGTAGACAGTAAAAATGATCCGGAATTTATACATGAAGATGCATTGAAGCCACTTTTTGTGAATCAAACTAGACTTAATGACCTGATAAGAGATTTGAATTTCCCATTGATAAAGCAGAACTATTAACTTCAAGGTTAAAGCAATGGAATCTGTGCAAGCCAAATGTGAAGGTAACTTTTTATGGTGCTTATTTATTGATTCATCGATAACGAGCTTAAAAGCTGTCGTACAGCACAATGGAAATAAGTTACCATCTTTACCGCTTGCCTATAGTGCTAATCTAAAAGAAACATATGACGTTATGAAACCTGTATTAGAAAAAATAAAATACGAAGAACATAAATGGCTAATTTGTTCAGATCTTAAAGTGATTTCTTTATTAACTGGCTTGCAGTCCAGCCATACAAATTATTGCTGCTTTCTTTACAAGTGGGATAGCCGAGCACGATCATAACATTTTATAAAAGAAAATTGGCCTCTACGTCAATCTCATGTACCGGAACAAAAAAACATAAAATTTGAATCTTTGGTCGAGTCAAATAAAATTATTTTGCCGCCCTTACACATCGAATTGGGGCTCATAAAAGCTTTTGTGAAATGCTTAAGAAAAGATGGTCCCGCATTTCAATTCCTCAAGCAAAAGTTTCCCAAGCTTAGTGAGGCAAAACTAAAAGAGGGTGTATTCGTAGGTCCGGACATTAAAAAGTTCATTGAAGATTCGTCTTTTACATCTACCCGTAACCATATTGAAAAACAAGCATGGAACGCTTTCATTGACGTAATAAAAAATTCCCTTGGTAACAACAAATCAGTTGACTTTCGCGAAAAAATAAAAGCGATGTTGGACTTTTAGCATAAAATAGGATGCAATATGTCATTAAAATTATATTTTCTCCATTCACATTTGAGTTTTTCCCCCGAAAATATGGGGTTCAGTAAGCGACGAACATGGGGAACGTTTTCATCAAGACGTCGCTACATTCGAAAAGCGTTACCAAGGAAGATGGGAGCCTACTATGCTCGCACATTACTGTTGGAGCTTTGTCAGAGATATACAGTCGGTAACAAAAGTATCCGAACACTAGCAAAAATTCCTATATAAAAAAAAGTAGAGTTAATACTGTTTTGTTAAATAAATCCTTGTCGAATCATGTTCTTAGTCAGTTTAAGAACATGATTCGACAAGGATTTCTTTAACAAGTGTAATTTTTTAATATAGGAATTTTTGCTAGTGTTCGGATACTTTTGTTACCGTCTGTACCTGGATCCCATTACAAGAGGAAATCAAGTTGCACAAAAAAAAACTTTGCCTCTTCAATCAAAACTTCAATAAAAGTTGTCAATTTACACTTTGTTTATATCTGGAAACTGAGATGCGCTGGAAAATTTTTATTTATGTATTTTTATTGTGTAAATAGTAAGAAATAATAATCACACAGTGAGACCTCAGGTAAAATCAAAAGTGTGAAATTTGTAACGTAGAGTTATTTATTAAATTATTTTCCATGATAAATGCAGACATTTTTTATCTGACAGAATGATAAGTTCTGAAAGAAAGTCAATTTTTTGCCAATGTCAGAAGAAATATATATATATTTTTTTTTCTAAGTTTTTTCCGTTAAAAAATGAAAAAAATCGATAACTTTGTTTTAAATTATCACAGATCTATTGTCCAACCTTTCATTAAAGATACTGACGAGATCTTTCGAAAGATACACATATTGAAAATTTACACACCCAGGGGGGGGGGGGGGAGTCTTCCCGGGGAGAGAACCAATGCTCCCACATACACAAACTTTTTTCTATAGTCTACTACTACTATTATCAGTAATTCATGTCAATTTTACAACCACACGTTAAAAATAACTCTCATTACATACATTTATACGAAATTTTGCCCTATACTGCCATGTTAAAAATTTAGAAAAGATGGTATCACAGCGCCACCTGTTGAGTGATAGATCCCCAAATTTAATCAGCACCAGTTTATGTCAGGGTCCAATAAAATACCAAGTTTGGTTAAATTTCGTTGATTGGTTTGTGAGATACAGCGCCCACAAAATTTGTGATTACACACACACAAGCACACAGACTGACAGACATTTTCTAAAAACAATCAAATCGTGTTCAGGACATTCTAGAACGTGTAAATCTATTGAAAACTGGAGTTCGAAAATTTTCACGAATCCAATACTTTCTCTCTATACATATAGAAGAAAGTAAAAATCTCGTGTATAACAACCACATAATTTCCATTACCCACCACCACTATACACTCCTTTTACTTTCTTCTATATGTAATATAGAGAAAGTATTGGATTCGCGAAAATTTTCGACCCCCGTTTTTTGACGGATCTACACGTTTTGGGATGTCCTGAACACGAATTGATAGTTTTTAAAAAATGAATGTCTGTGCGTCTGTCTGTGTGTCTGTCTGTATCATTTTTTTGTGGACGCTGTATCTCACGAACCAATGAATGAAATTTAACCAAACTTGGTATTTATTTGCAACCTGACATGAACTGGTGCCCATTAGATTTGGGGATCAATAGCTCAACAGGTGGCGCTGTGATCGCATTTTATGCAAATTTTTAACATGGCAGCATAGGACAAAATTCCGTATAAATGGGCATAATGAGAGTTATATTAAACTTTTGATTGTAAAATTAATATGAATTATTGATAATAGTAGTAGTTAACTAGGGAAAAAAATTTGTGCATGGGGGCATCGTTTCCCCCCCGGGGGGGGGGGGTAGTATAATTCGAAAGATCTCGTCAATACCTTTAAAACGAATGGTTGAACCATAAATCTGTGATAATTTAAAACAAAGTTATCGATTTTTTTTTACTTTTAACAAAAAAAAAACTTAGAAAAAAAATCGTTTTTTTTTTTTTTTTAACGAAATTTTACCAAACTTGGTATTTAGTTGGTCCCCGACATAAACTGGTGCTGATTATATTTGGGGATCAATAGCTCAACAGGAGGCGCTGTGATAGCATTTTATCTAAATTTTTAACATGGCAGAATAGGACAAAAATTCGTATAAATGTGCATAATAAGAGTTATTTTACACTTGTGATTGTAAAATTAATATGAATTATTGATAATAGTAGTACGTAACTAGGAAAAAAAATTTGTGCATAAGGGGGCATCGCTTCCCCCCCTGGGGGGGAAGTACCCCCCCATGGGGAGTAAATTTTGAAGATGGATATCATTCGAAAGATCTCGTCAATACCTTTAAAACGAATGGTTGAGCTATAAATCTGTGATAATTTAAAACAAAGTTATCGATTTTTTTTACTTTTAACCAAAAAAAAAAAAAAAAATTTGCATTTTTTTTTTTTTTTTTTTTTTTTAATATTGTTACTGATTGAATATGTATAGGAAAATATAGAAGAAAGTCTTGTGGTGGCCACAACATACTAGTTGGAAATAGTGTGGTCAGACGACATAAAATTGATTTAACAGATTAAGACACCTAAACATTTTCCTGTGAGAGCAAACTGACACATACACTGTGAAGACATAAAAAACAGACTTTACACAGCGAGTTTTTTTTTTTTTTTAAGTTAGAGCTTCTTTTTTTTTTTTTTTTTTTTGAGCCCTTTTTAAATATACTACTACCGTAAATAATGAAAGTATTGAAATGAGTAAAAAAAAAAAAAAAAAATATCGATTTTTCACCTGATTTACATGTTTTTCAGTAATCTCCTGTGTCTAAAACGGTGGCTTTTGGCAATTGGTCAGTGTGTATGTGTGTACATACGTGTCAGAGGAATCTTATGACTACCATATCTCCAAAACTAATAAAGTTAAAACGACGAACTCGAGAATTGAGACAGGTCTAGTGCACAGATGACTTTTCAAATGTTTGGGAAAATTTGGAAAAATGAAAGTGGCACCATAAGTACATATGGTGCCACTATAAAAACCCTTTTAGGTGTTCTTTCATATGATTAGTTCAGGAAAACTATAAGGCATCCTGTATATATAGGTTAATTTTAGGTCTTTAAAAAGATTCTACAGATTTTCTTCAAATTCATCAAAATATTAATTTTTTTTTAAATATCAGTTCGTGTGCAGTTGTTATTTTCTGGTGAATAAATGAGTTTCCTATGTTTTGGAGAATTCAGCAGTGGGACCGAAAATCAGTACCTCAAAAATGCTATATAAACCCATTTTTAAATATCCTTTTGCATGTATTACTTGGTTACAACAGCCCTTCCTGCCTACCAAATTCGAGAGCAGAGAACCTCTCGGCCATTGTAATCTATACAATCTTGGTGGGGAAATCTGTCCTTGGTGTTGAATTATTTTTTCAATATATCAGTTCGTATGCAGTTGTTAGTTTCTGGTGAATAAATAAGTTTCTTTTGTTTTGGAAAATTCAGCAGTGGGACCAAAAATCAGTACCTCAAAAATGTCTAACGATTTTCTTCAATTTTGCTATGTAAACCCATTTTTAAATATCCTTTTGCATGTATTACTTGGTTGCAACAGCCCTTCCTGCCTACCAAATTCGAGAGCAGAGAACCTCTTGGCCATTGTAATCTATACAATCTTGGTGGGGAAATCTGTCCTTGGTGTTGAATTATTTTTTCTTTGGTAATAACAATTGAAAAAATTTATTTTGTTTTTCTCTGTTTTTATCGACATCATGGATGGTTGCATTTCTCAGAATATTGCACCGAATCAGTGAATTTCGAAAAATACATGAATCAGTGTGTCAAACTACAGTTTAAAAAACAAAGCAAAAAAAATTAAATTAATAAACAGTTATCTTATGTTACATATCACATGATTTAAATTAATAAAAAAAAAGTATAATTTTAATCAAAAAGTAAAAAATTAAATGAATATTCAACAAATAAAGATCTCAAAATTCCGTGGCTATATGCATCTTACCCTTCTATCATTAATATTCCTTGCGCATTCTTTAGACAATTAATTTGCTTAGTTTTGTTTAATTGTATTTTTTGTTTTGTTTAATTGTATTTTGTATTTTTGTTTAATTGTATTTTGTATTTTTGTTTTGTTTAATTGTATTTTGTATTTTTGTTTTGTTTAATTGTATTTTTTCATAAATCTTAAGTTTCCACATTTGTATCTCTCATAGTTGTATTTAAACATTTTAAATGCAAAATCATCATACTATTTAATTGTATATATGTCCAATAGGGTCAAGCATCAGGTTGGGTACCCACAGTAGAGGTCTGCACGAACTAGGCCAGAGCCTGAGCTGGATAAAATTCTTTCTGGGCCGCATGGACCTAATAATTTTTTTTTTTTTTTTTTCTTGTAACTTAATGCAGAAGGTAAATGATAAAAATATTTCTTTAGTCATTTATTTTGCATAATTTTAATGCCTAGAATGTCATTTGAAATTTTATTTTCTTAGAAAGTTTTTATAAGTTCAACCTTCTAACTGTGTCTACTCATATTCTGATTTCTATAAATATTTTTAGC
This sequence comes from Salticus scenicus, assembly GCA_963930645.1. Taxonomy (NCBI): domain Eukaryota; kingdom Metazoa; phylum Arthropoda; class Arachnida; order Araneae; family Salticidae; genus Salticus; species Salticus scenicus. The sequence continues at coordinate 189,189,705 of OZ005658.1, forward strand.
ATGTTTCGAAACTGACAAGTATTATTTAAGGTTACAATAGCACATTTCCTATTCAAAATGATATGCATATCGGTACTAGTTTGCGCACAAGCATAATAAAAGAAATTAAATATGTTACTATCTAAGAGGCTTTTTTTCCCATAGTTTGTACAGTCTAAGGACTTGAAGGATATTTTTTTCAGCACTTTTTTGCAAATTTCCAAAGCATTAATTGTAATGAAATTAACATAATTTTTCAGATGTGCAAAAGTCTCTTTCTACTGAAAATATCTGGATTAGCTGTGTTTTGTTTACAAGATAAGACAACAGGATTCAGATACATTACAGGATATAAGCAGCAATGAATAAAAGTAGATTATTAACCATTTATAATACTTTCCTACATTGTTTGATGAATACTTCTGTTTTCCGTTTGCCTTTTTCTGTGTCTAAGTGCTTTCTGTCTGTTAATGATAATTGATAATGAATATCTGTTTATATGTAATCATCTTCTAAAATATCAGTATATTATTAAAGAATCATCTATCGCTTGGCTATATAAAACCTCTGAAGAATAGAAACTAAAAAATTTTGCATAAAATTGCATGCAATTTTTTTTTCCCCTTGAATTGGGTCGGGCCAGGTCAAGCCTGATTTCATCAACTTTGTCCAGGCTGAGTTGTTAGATGTCATACCAGGCTGGACCAGGTAAGCAAGGAACTTATACGGGTCGGGCCAGGCCCAGATCTAAAAATTCTGGTCCGTGTGCTCCATTATGTTGGTGCGTACAGCACAAATTCACAATTTTTCACCAGACAGTGCAATTTCCACCAAGTTTGGAAGTGCAAAGAGAAACTTCATGCCACTACTTAACCTGTGTAAATAAACATCCTGCGTTTTTTTTTTTTTTTTTTTTTTTTTAGATTAATGTAAGATTTAAATCGCAAAACGAACCATATCTTGAAATTAAGAAATAATTTTCCGAATAGAGAAGTAGATAATAATAATGGCAATATATTAGCATTGAGATCCTATTTCATGTATGAGTATAAGGCCGAAAAGTTTGTAAAAATTGTTCGATTAAATTACTAATACTTACTAAAATGCATGAAGAATGCTCATAAGTCCAAATCGGTAGTACGCCATATTACATTTCAACTATTTTTCAATTCCTACTATTAGTTCACACTCTCCCTATACCTTGTACAAATCTTGCAATCAATTTTTAACTAACTTCCCGGCTAGCTAGAAATTTGAAACTTTCACAGTAGCTCAGAACCCGGTGACAACACAATACTTCTAAATCCGATTTTTGAATTTTTAATTAGTTTTCTTATAATTAATTAAAATGTGAAAATAATAACATCCTAATAGCATTAAAATAGCCATTAAAATATTAGCTATAATTTAATTGTTGCCAAAAAAATTTATGAGTTCATTTTCTTTCAACATAAAAATAAATACATTTAATTAAATGTGAACATTAAAAAATTATAAAAAGTTAAATTAGGTATCTCACAAAAATTGACGTCATTATCACTTTAAAAATTTTATGCACATTGATAAGAGCTCTATGATTTATCAGAAAATTTAAAACATGGTATATAAAAAGTTTTTTTATCTTATAATTATTTTTATTTCATTTTTCATGCGTGGTTTTTATTTCCTAATTCAAAATTATTTTTTTCTAAAATTTTCGATAGTGTTTGTAAGTAGGAACTGACTTAATTTTTTTTATTATTATTATTATTACTTGTTATTATCATTTTGTATTCAAACTTTTAAAATGTACGACTTTATAAAATATTTCTGTTATGATGCAGTGCTTGAATTTTGACTAAATATTCACCTTATATATGTATTTATGTACAAATATTATGTATTTTTAAAGAACATTTTAGTCATAATAAAAATCTATATTTTGTTTTAAATTTTATGGTTGAAATTCATAAAATTTTCTACGTATAATTTCCTCCTCAGACATGTCCATTTCTCATTCTTTATCCCCCCCCCCCCCAAGCAAAGTTGAAAAATAAAACATTAAACATTTTATTAATGCTATTTTATTTGTTCCTCAGTAATCATAAATAATCTAACTTAATATGTCATAAAAATCAAAGTAATAATGATGTGCAAATTCAATTTCCCTTTTCTAAAAGAAATAAGTCGGCATAGATATATTCTGCTCAATTCCTTATCATATATTTATTGTTACTAATTTCTATTGAGAGTAAAATGTATTCATATTAAAAGGTATAAGTATGATAGAACACTCAACACAGTCGTAGACTGAAATGTCACACCTCATAGGCTACCCTCTATCCAATTCGATACATTTAACTTATCGTAATTAAATGACTAATTTTATTAGGATTGTTTTCGTACATTAATTTCCAATGCAATGATCCCCATATTGCAAGTTCATGTGAAGTATTGGCCTAATTTGTCATATGAAGGAAAACTTAAATTTTTAATTACTAAAGTTTTCAAATTAAAATGTTCATATTTAATGAAGTGTATTAAAAAAGATATTTTAAAATATTGGTCTGACATCTTTACGACAAAATATTTGTCTTAATGGACGTTTAAACGAAATGTTGCTCTATTCTGCCACATTAAAAAAAAAAAAAAAAAAAAAAAAAAACGTAAATTTCTAATAACTTAAGAAGTTTATAACTTACGTTGTTCCAAAGCAATATTGTCCTTATCAATAACATAAGTGATATTTAAAAACTGATGCACCCATTTTACAATCATTCTTTCATGAGGCATGTGTCTATAAACTAAATAACTAACTAAAAAACTGAATAAGCTAAGAACACTTCTTAAATATTGTGATTTTTGGAATTCACAATACCTCAAAACGTGAAAAGAAAAAAAAAAAAACGAAGTCAAATATTTTTTTAATTACCCAAGTGTGACATATCTATAATACACACAGACAAGTCACATAGGCCAACCACTAAAAACATAATTTTTAGATTCAGGAAACCTCAAAATGTATAAATGTAGCAATTCAATTTCAAATTTATACAAGGTGCAAAGCAAAGTCGCAAGGAGGCCTTTATCTCTGTAACCATTGGTTGCAGACATATACTTCCAATTACAAAACGTTTTTAAAAATGTATGCATTTATAATATTGCATGGTTGCACTTTTAAATGTTATTAAACCGTCAAATTTTGACGAGTACCAACTAGTAAATTACTGTAAAAGCACTTATTTTCATGAGGCTTTAAATTTCGCGAGCCCATCGTAATAGCAAAAATTTAAGCCTCGCGAAATACTTTTTTTTTCTCCTCAAATAATAATAATAAATCAGAAATTTTTCACTTACCAAAATTTAACGATTTATTACACAGTTACAAACTCTTTTATGACAACTTTCTTTCTTACAACTTAATTTTCTTTCTAAAACTATTTCTTGAATACTACACAACTATTTCTTGAATATAAAACAAAAATACAACTCATAGAATGCAGCTCATTCACTTACAATGTTTATACCAGCTTCTTTCAAGCCATTCAAAATTATTCCAAGGTCAAAGTTGATGTATAAGAACCATTGTAAGCATAAGTTGTTTTTAGAGTGATGGGAGGGGGGGGGGGGGAGGCGAATTTTTCGGACAAAAAGAAATTTCTTAAAATGCCTTATGCAAAAAGGGTTCTATATTTAGGTACTTTCAGGATTTTTAAATTTTCAGGTCTGTTCATATAAAGTTCACGAAATTTTCAGCTCGCGAAATCACCGATATCTTCATTTTCGCGAAAATTTCGGCTCGCGAAAATAAGTGCTTTTACAGTATATAAAACGAAAACAACTGTTTGTGGTATGGCGAAAATCAATAGGAAAACAATACCTACAGTAATACAAAATATACAATTAAAACGAGGAAAGCTGCTAGGCTCCAAAGTAAAAATTTGTCTGCCATACAATGAACAGATAAAAAAGATGGTATGCTATCTACAATGTATAACTTGCAGTCTGCTGATACAGAGAAGCAAAATTACAAAACTAAAGAAAACATTGTAAAGTCAACAGTTGTTTTGGATTACAATAACATATGTGAAGTTCATGGAAGAGAGCAAATTCTTAGCAAATTCCATGTTATGCAACGATTCTAGAAGATTACAAAAAATACTTTTTTTATTACCTTGACATGATCCTTCTGAATCCTTATGTTATTTTCAAAACTATTCATAAAAGCTTGTAAACATTGAGTAGTTTGTTTATTTAAAAAAAAAAAAAAAAGAAAATTAGTGGAATAACTGCTGTGTGGCTATATACATTGATTATTTCAAGTTTTATCATACAGTGCAAAACTATTAAATTGAATTTCTCAAATTATTTTCAATGTATGATCTTACTGTGAACTAAATTAAATTATAAATTCTTTGTGCCCACCATTTTTTTTTTTTTTAATTCTTTGTTATTATTATTTAAAATATTTCCATTTCATCAAAATTTTAGTAATTGTAATAAAATATTATAATTTTTAAAAAGATACACTTTAACACATCCTTAGTTGCTAATGAATGAAAAAGTTTTTATATAGTACTAGTATGTTTTGCCTACTTCACTGGTCACTATATTTAATGATTTCTTTTCAAATAAATAATTGAAACGTTTAAATAAATATATTTAGATAGAGGGCTAATTTCATCACAGTTTTAGTATGAGACTCCCCTGGTGATATCAAATATTTTTACTTTCTTCTATATTCAATAGAAGAAAGTCCTGGATTCATAAAAATTTTCCACCACGGGTTTTTGGTGGATTTACATATTTTGAGAGCTTAAGAACAAAATTTGACCATTTTTAGAAAATGTCTGTCTGTCTCTCTCTGTGTGTGTGTGTGTGTGTGTGTGTGACAAAATTTTGTGACAACTGTATCTCAGGAACTACAGCACAGAATTTCATACAAATTGGTATGTAGTTATACCTTAACATAAATTAGTGCCAATCAACTTTTGGGAAAATTTGTCTTACAGGTTGTGTTGCCATCCCGCTTCTTCTAAATTTTTAATATGATGGTATTGGACAAAATTTTGTATAAATGTGCATAAAGAAAATTACTTTTTAATAATCATTATAAAATTTACAAGAATTACTTATAATAGAGATAGTCAACTAAGAAAAAAAAATTGTATATGTACGAGCATCGCCTCCCGCCCTCCTGGGGGAGGTCCCCTTTCAAGGGGAATAAATTTTCATGATGGGTATATTTCAAAAGCCTTTAAAGTGAATGGTTGAACCATCGATCTGTGTTAATTTAAAATAAAGTTATCAATTTTTTTTTTTTTTTTTTTTTTTTTTTTTTTATAACAGTTTTTTTTTTTTTTTTATAACAGTTTTTTTTTTTTTTTTTTTTTTTTTTTTAATGTAATATTGAGAATAAAATGAACATTTTTTGGATATTTAGAGTTAAACTACTTCTTTAATATGAAAATTGTACTGTATTAGCATGGTAGATAATTTTATTAATTAATGATTTTAATAAATTATTTTTAGTGAGTGAATTTGCATAGGAAAATACAGAAGAAAGTCATGTGATGGCCCCAACATTCTAGTTTTAACTTCTCGAATCTGTAAAACAAAACTATTATTAAAACGAATATTCTCTGTTAATCCTTCGAACATTCTGGAAACAGTTCAAGCTGTTACTCATTCAGCAAAATTCACTATTCAATGAATGCTCTGGAACAGTCCAAAAAACAGTCACTTGTTCCACAGTAATAAAGCAAATAACATCAAATACTCCAGAGCATAAATGTTTGCTAGCTCACGAAAAATGTTCAGTCACTTAGAGCTCAATCCCTAAAGGACAATCACTCACTTAGGTCTCTGAATAACTCTGAATCGCAGCGACTACATCAGTGGCAGCTTGTGCACCAAAAATTGATGAAGAGGCACACAGCATTTTACCCTGTATTCATTTATAGAACATAAATTTACATTTAAATAAGTATTTTTAGTTAATTTTAGTTAAAACCATGCTTAATAAAAATTATGATTAAAAATACTTAAATATTATTTTTGAGCTCTTCACCTATTTTCAGTTCACAAGCCACCACTGGACTACATACACTCTCACAGAAATCAACTTACTCCTATTTATAACATCTGGCGATGTGGCTTGGCGATGATTCCATCGAGAATCGCATGGAAAGCTCGCAATCCATGCTTCCATGTGTTGAAGAGCTTTGAAACTTCAGGAAATCTAAACTACGATTTTTCACCAAATTTGGTCATTTACTCGCCAAGTTTGTCGCCAAGGCTGACCCCACTGAAGGTTAATGAACTGCCTTTTTATTTTCACTTTGCCTGTATAACTATTTTCATTACAACAGTACAACTGATGCAGAGAAAAGACTTAATCCCTTGTAACAATATGATATGAGCACTATTTCTGCTGTATTTTAGACAACTAATGATTATATGGTTGTATATATTTCCCATTAAACATATTTTTATTTTTATTTATTTATTTAAATATTAATTTGAATTAATCAAATATTTCTGTCCAACAGCATACAAGTGCTGTCACACACACAGCAACTCATTTATTTGTATGATAAATTAGTGTAGCGATTGGTATATAAAAAAAAAAAAAAAAAAAAAAAAAATAAGTAAACATTATTGTTGACGATAAATGTTGACGATACTTTATGAGTGGACTGTATATCATTTTAATAATTACTATTCTGAAGCTATTACTTCACAAACATTTAATTAAACTATTATACATATCGTATGTACATATTTACAGTTATTACAGGACGTATTATTAACGTATTTCAAGTATGTTGACACCATAGTCAACGCAAACTATAAAAAAGGTGAACCATATCACCGAACAAGATAAACAAGAGAGATGTTACTCTTACAACGAAAAACAATACAACTGCTCCGCTAAAGCGGGAATGCAAGTGAACAAGAGATGCGCGCCAAGGTTGCGCATATAGCCAAACTAAGGTGAGCGGCAACAATTATCATGCTACATAACCTTATTAAATCTCTCACCTTGGCGGCTTTTGAATTTCTATCGCCATATTAGTGAAGGTTTTTTTTTTTTTGTATAATTTCTTGTATAAAAGGGGGAACCCTATTTTGCTAATACTTTTATCGTACACTTTTTTGTTAATTTTTAAAAATTCTTCATATTCTCTTTATATTTTTAGTGGGTTTGAGGTTTAAAATAGTGCTTGCTGAAATAAATTTTCTAATTTTAAAATTGCATTTTTTTTCTATAAAATTGTCTACTCAAAAATAGATCATACTATCATTTTTTTTTTTTTTTTTTTTTCAATTTTGTAATTCATTTATATTTTTGATGCGCTACTTAGGTTAAAATGGCTGTTGCTAAATTAAACTTCTTGGAGAAAAACACTCAGTGTATTTCAATGCAAAAATTTTTAAAAATTGCCCAGGAATATCTATAAATAAAACTGGTAAAATAAATTTACCGTTCATAGAGTTTAGAGTAAAGAAACACTATGCAGTCGAATATAACGTCGTGGGTAGTTTTTTTTTTTTTTTTCTAATAGCAACTTAAAAGTAAAATATATTAAATAGTAGTTTAAAGAAAACAAAAATGAACATTTTAGAACAACATATATTAGCATCATAAACTATACTAGCACTTTATCAATGTGTATAAAATTTTCAAAGCGATAATGACGTCAATTTTTGTGAGATGCACAATTTATTTTATTTATAATTTTTTTATTGTTCCTGTTAATAAATGTATTTATTGTTCCTGTTGAAAAAAAATTAACTCAAATTTTTTTGGCAACAATTAAATTATGAATAAAATTTAAATAATTTTAATGCTATTATGATGTTATTATTTTCACATTTTAATTAATAAAAAATATATATATATATAAATATTCGAAAATTTGGCTTTGAGGTGCACTAGGACCTCTCGAGGGGCACCTTTGTATTGAATTACGTGACTGTCCGAGCTACTGTCTTTGCGCTATACTATCCACAGACATTGCCTTGTATATATATATATATATATATATAAACTCTTGTTTGTGAAAATTGCAACACCATGAAGGACTTACGCGAGTGAGCTGAAATTTTCAGGAAATGCAAAGTAGCGCATGATATGCAAATGATTAGAATTTCAAATCTGTAGCGCATGCGTATGCTGAGCAGCGCCCTCTGGACGGCGGATGGATCCGAATAAATAGACGGCTGTAGCGAGGCGTGTATGGTTATCGGTGGTTATCTGCTAGTGGTAAATGTTAGCTCAATCTTTACTTATGCCTCTTCGACGAAAGAGAGCGAGATTTGAACAACTTACAGGGTTTGAACGGGGGAGAATCATCGGCCTTTGTGAAGCTGGATTGTCGTATCGTGCAGTAGCCGCTCGTATGCAGCGTAACAGCAGCACAGTGATGCGTGTTTGGAAGTAGTGGACGGACGAGGGTCGGACAACTCGGAAATCCGGGAGTGCACCCCGAAATGTAACGTCAGCTCGCGATGATCGACACCTGGTCCGCATGGCGCGGACGGACCGTACAGCTTCCTCTAGATAATTGGCAGCACAGTGGTCAATAGCTACAGGTGTTTCATTGTGTGCTTCATCAATTCGTAGACGTTTGCTGCAGCGTCGACTGCGCGCAAGGACTCCTTTATACAGGATCCCCCTCACGCTAAACCATCACCGCCTGCGGCTACAATGGGTCAATCAGCATAAAGACTGGTGTGCTGATTGGCAGCATGTCGTGTTTTCTGACGAGTCCCGCTTTAATTTGTGGAACAATGATGGCCGCATTCGCGTCAGACGATATGCCGGTGAACGCCACCTTCCGGAGTGCATTATTGAACGCCACAGTGGACGAACACCCGGAGTTATGGTTTGGGGCGCCATAGATATCTATCAGTTGTCCTCGCACATAAAAATTAATTTTATGAATATAAATGCTTATATTTTATATATATATAGTTGTTAACTTACCTTTAATTTGAATTTAAAAGTTTTCTCTATTTAAACTCTATCAGCCATCTTCTACTTACATCGCGCCATTACTAACGATGTTCTGTTTACATTGTTGCTGTTGCCAAACTTGCTCTGCATAATTTTCTTAATTTTTGCTGTTGCCACTTCTATTAAAGTAGTTATGATAAATTGTATTTTTGGCTTTGACTGTTGAGTGGCAATGGTAATGCATTGTTTATATGTAGATTTTTGACTTGTCAGTCAGTATAAAAAGATCGCGATGCGTGTGTTAAAGGGCAGTTATCGGCAGTTATCGGCAGTGTTTAGCTATGGCCTGCTAGTCTTCAATTAGATATGAAGCAGTAGTTTATGAGTAGTGTGAGTAGCTTTAAGCTGTTGATGGCCAAGTAACGATGTATGTGCTTATAGTATCGTTCCAGCTAAGCTAGTAATGCTCTTTTGCTATTGCACTTTTTTAAGAAATGATGGCTGCCGTTGTTAAGTTGTTAATATTTTACACATGTTAAGTTTCTGTTTGTTAAATTGTTCCTTGTTAAAGGTTAAATTTTCCGTCGTTCATGGATGATGGAGGTTTTGAATAAAATGATAATTGACGTCCTTTTGAGACGAGTTTGTTACATTTGATAGTTTAATTAATGTTAAATTTGTTTAGACGCTTTTTAAGCGTCATTTGTTTAAGTTTGAAATTTTTTTAAAAGTTAATTAAAAGTTAAATGAAAGTTTCTAAATTGAAGTGTATAGTGGATGAACGCAATTGTTTTCATTTCAATTTTGTGTTATTTCGTCTTGCTTCACTTTCGCTGATCAACCAGGCGATCGCGGAAGTATATTTCTTCATCGTATTTTCCCGCTGATCAACCAGGCGATCGCGGAGGCTCTGCGACGTTTCTTGAAGTATATTGTCATCTGCTTTTCATTGTGTTTATCAATATGCCTAGCTCAACACCTGTAAAAGGTAATCTTGTTCTTGTTAAATCTCTTGTTAAATCTAATTTCTTGATAAATTTGAAATCTTAATATATCATTATATCTTGTTGAATAAAGTTGTTTTATTTGTTAAAAACTTTGGTCTTTAATGTGTTATAATAGTTGAACACTGGTCGGGTTATTTCTATTGAAGCCCTTAAAATTCAAATCTTAATGTTTCCACTGTATTTAATCTGCTTAATAGAAATGATTTGAAACATAGACTTTTAGTTTATAATATTTGGTTATGGGCAAGTTTTTTTTGAGGGTGTCATTTTTTTTAAACTTGACCAGTTCTTGTTTTCTGTATAATTGATAATTAAGTAACTATTAAAAAAAAAATGGCTTATAATATTGTACCTCAAATTACCAAGTTAAATGCAACTAACTATTCTGGTTGGAAGTGTGATATTAAATTTTTACTTATGGAGAAAAATGCTTATGATATCGTCACTGGTGACGAAACTAAGCCCAAAGTCAGTGAAACCGTGTCTGAGGAGGCAGTACAAGACTTTAAAAGAAGGCAGAATGCTGCCATGTCAATTTTATATTTGAATATTGATAATGAATTTAAAAGTTTAATAAGTGAATGTACTGACCCCTCAGAAGCGTGGAAAATTTTAAAGGTTAACTTCCAGCCAGATAGTAGAAGTTATCATATGAAATTGTTTTCTGAAGTTATGACATGTTTTTTAGAACCTGGCGAATCTATTGGTGTTTTTGCAGCTAGAATATCTAAAATTGCTGATCAGTTAAAATCCATTAATAAACCTATTGCTGACGAATACTTATGTTTTCAGGTTTTGAGATACCTACCTGATAAATTTGATCAGGTTGTTCAACAAATTCTTCGCTGGCCTGATAAGGACTTTAACTTTAAAAATATTATTGTTGAGTTAGGTGCCGAGGAAACGCGCCTTCAACTTAGAAATTTTGATAAAAGTAGAACGGAATGTTCTATTGAGGCCCAAAATGTAAAATTTAAACGTAGGCCTGTTTTTACTTGTTGGAGGTGCGGGAAAAAAGGCCATGTTATAAAAGATTGTAAAGTTAAGTTAAATAATGATCTAGCTGCAAAAGAAAAGGAAAAACCACTCAGAAGTAATTTTTCTAAGAGGGGTGGCTCTAATCAACAGTCAAAACGTGATAAAACTCCTAAAGCTCAAAATTTCATAGCTGAAGCAAATTTAAGTAGTTTTGATAGAGAGGGCAGCTGGGCTTATGATACGGCGGCCTCTCATCACTTCTGCAAAGATAAATCTTTTTTTTGTAATTTTTCTGAAATTTCTGGTGATGAGTTACACGTGGCTGTTGATGGCGTCACTTTTCCCATTACTGGTAAAGGTGAAGTAGAACTGAATTTTAATGGGACTGTTATTAAACTTTGGAACGTTTTGTATTCGCCGAACTTGCGGAAAAATCTTTTGAGTGGTTCTAGATTCGACCAGGGTGGTGCTAAATTTATTGGTAAGGCCGGCAAAATAAACGTGGTCGACAAGTATGGTGATTTCCTTTTCTCTGCTAAACTCCATGACGGGATTTATTATACATTTCCAAAAGTAATTAAAAATAAGCACAGTGTTAAATTGAATGGGGGGCAGAATTCTAATGAAAATTTAAATGATAATACTGAAATTTCAGCTTTTCCTGTAATAAAACCTGTTAATATAAAAGATTTTGATACCTGGCACCTTCGTTTTGATCATCTAAGTCCTGACTTAATTTTTAATACTATCCGTAATTCTGCTGTAAAAGGTCTGCCCAATTTAAAATCAGTTGATAATTTTTTTTGTGATCCCTGTCATGTGAGTAAGCAAAATCGTATTTCTTTCAAACCCTTAAGTCATTCTTCTTCCAAAAAACCTTTAGATCGACTTTTTATGGATACTTGGGGTCCAATTAAAATTCCTGGCAAAAAGGGTGAACGTTTTTTCTTGTCTATAATAGATGATTTTTCTGGTAGGTCATCCGTTTACCCCCTCCAGGAAAAATCCATGTGTTTTGATGTTTTTAAGAGACATGTTTTGAGGGCCGAAAGGTTTTTGGGAACCAAGTTGAAGTCGATCAGAACTGACAATGGCAAAGAGTTTGATAATAATTCTTTTAAGGGTTTTTGTAGAGAAAATGGAATAAATCATGAGCTGACCAACTTTTACACACCAGAAGAAAATGGAGTTTGTGAGCGGTTCAACCAAACCATCATGAACTGTGTTCGGGCTATGCTAAAATCCAGTGGCTTGTCTGATGATTTCTGGCCTGAAGCTTGTTTACACTTTAATTATACGTGGAACCGGATTTGTCACGGTGGGAACTCTAAAACTCCATTTGAACTCTATTCAGGAAATAAACCTTCTGTTCGACATTTAAGACCATTCGGTACGTTGACATATGTGGGTGTTCCAAAGGTTAGACGTAAGCACAAGTTAGACTCCAAATCAAAACGTGGTGTCCTTGTGGGCTATGCCTTGCGTACCCGTGGTTACAGGGTCTGGTTAGAAGACGAGAGGAAGGTTGTGGAAACCATTAATGTTTCTTTTGTTGAAAGCGGTGATGTTCTACGCAGTGGAGCGGTGATGGGCGACTCTTCTTTTGAGTTGGTGCTTGTCCCGGAGGAACAACCACGGCCCGTTGACCGGTACCTTCTTCCTGGTCCGGAGCCTGGTACCTCTGGGGTCTTGCCCAGCGAGACTGAAGTTGTCGTCCCAGCCGTCTCTCCTGTTTCTCCTGCTCCTCAAGTTACTCCGCAGACTGCTTCTCCTAACTGGATGACCAATCCCGTGTGGTACAGGAAGGTTGTGCCTCGACCTCAGGGAGAAAAGGTCGATATTTACTATTATCCTGATGGAGAGGGTAAAAGGTGTTGTCAAAGGTCACCTAATGATGTCAAAAAGTTTTGTAATTTAAATAATATTGTTTTTAACCCTGCTGATTTTGATTTTTCTAAGTTTAATAAGTTTACTGGTGTTGTTAATCCTGGTGTTATACCTTCCGCGTCCAGCACGGCTAGTTGACTAGATGTGGTGGTCCCGAGAACGTATAAACAGGCTTTAAAATCTGCACAATCTGATGAATGGCATGGGGCTATGTTGGAAGAGTTAGAATGTATGGCCACGAGAGGTGTCTGGCATCTTGTGAGACTCCCTGAGAACAAGACTGCGTTGGGAAACCGCTGGGTTTACACAGTAAAGCGTGACGAGTCTGGCAACATTGTCAGATACAAGGCCAGGTTGGTCGCGCAAGGTTTCAACCAGATCCAGGGCGAATCGTACGATGAGACCTTCTCGCCTGTGATAAACTTTTCTGTTGTTAGATTTTTTTTCTCTCTTTTAGTCTCATGTTATGGTTGGTTTAATGTACAGTGCGATGTTAAGTGTGCCTATCTGTACGCTCCCTTAGAGGATGAAATTTACATGAGGCAACCAGTTGGCTTTACTGAAAAAGGTAAAGAAGACTGGGTCTGTAAGCTGGATAGAGCACTGTACGGATTACACCAGTCAGGCAGATTATGGTTTTATGAATTAAATAAAGTATTGTTGGAACTTGGTTTTAATAAATTTGAAAATTGTAACTGTGCTTATTCATATTATGATTTTTCTGTTTTATTGGTTTATGTTGACGACATCGTTGTTTTTGCCAGGACTGAATCTCAAGCTAATGACATTTTAAGTTTGCTGAAATCAAAGTTTGATTTGAAAATTTTGGGTATCACACGCAAGTTATTAGGTGTGGAGTTTGAGTATACAGATACAGGAGTTTTGATCCACCAAAATCAATATATTGACGAAGTCATTAAGAGGTTTCAAAATCACCGTGTACCTATCTCCTCCTTACCTATTGTTAAAGGTATCAAATTTTCAAAAAGTGATTGTCCTGTTATTCAAGAAGACATCGATGAAGCTTCTCATTTACCTTACAGAAATCTCTTAGGTTGTATTTCTTTCATTTCAAACCGTACTAGACCTGATATTGCATATGCTACCAACATTTTCTCACAGTTCCAACAAAATCCAGGTATTAAACATTGGCAGGGCCTACTTAAACTTCTTGGATATATAAAATTCACCAGTCAATATAAGCTCCATCTTAAATGCACACAGGTTAAATTAATTTCTTATTCTGACGCTGACTTCGCCGCTAATAGGGACGACTATGTTTCTATGGGTGGCCAGTTGATTCTTTTGGATAGTGCTGCTGTTTCTTGGCGTACTAATAAACAGAAAGGGATTACCATATCAACGATGGAGTCAGAATTTGTTTCTATGTGTGATTGTGTTCGTGAGCAGGACTGGTTTTATAATATTTTATGTGAATGTTCTGGCTTAAATCTTATAGAAAATAATTTTGAAATACCTACCCTATATGCTGATAATCAGGCTGCAATACGTTTTACAAAGTCCAGGATTGAGAGTTTCCATACACGTCATGTTAATATTAAACTATTTTTTATAAGGGATTGGTTTGATGAGGGCAAATTCCATATTGAATATATTTCCTCTAAATTGAATCTTGCCGACCAGTTTACGAAGCCGTTGACAAAAAGTGATTTGTTAAAATTTATAAAAGTGATCTTTATATAAATCTTTCGTGTTTGAATAAATTTCTTCGCTCTGTAGATGCTTTTCATAATTTTTTATATTATGTTATCATGGTGTGAATGTGTGTGTGAAATCGTGAGGCGCCTTGCGTATTTGTTCATTATGTATATATATTCATTTTTCATAATTTTTCATATATTGCATATATGTTCATTTCTTGTATATATACCTCATATTTACTCTTTCATGTTTGAATATTGCATCATATAATTAATGTTGTATATAATGTATATTTTTCATATCACTTTTTCTTTAGTGTATCTGCGGAGTGGGGAGTTGTTTTTCATCACTTGAAATTTTTTTGTCAATGGTTATCTAGTAATTAGTTTATTACATCACTTGTGACATTTCGTATGGACTATGTGGAATCTCATGATGGTATTTTGTTAAATTTTTTATATGCTGTGGTGGGGGGCAATTGATATCTATCAGTTGTCCTCGCACATAAAAATTAATTTTATGAATATAAATGCTTATATTTTATATATATATAGTTGTTAACTTACCTTTAATTTGAATTTAAAAGTTTTCTCTATTTAAACTCTATCAGCCATCTTCTACTTACATCGCGCCATTACTAACGATGTTCTGTTTACATTGTTGCTGTTGCCAAACTTGCTCTGCATAATTTTCTTAATTTTTGCTGTTGCCACTTCTATTAAAGTAGTTATGATAAATTGTATTTTTGGCTTTGACTGTTGAGTGGCAATGGTAATGCATTGTTTATATGTAGATTTTTGACTTGTCAGTCAGTATAAAAAGATCGCGATGCGTGTGTTAAAGGGCAGTTATCGGCAGTTATCGGCAGTGTTTAGCTATGGCCTGCTAGTCTTCAATTAGATATGAAGCAGTAGTTTATGAGTAGTGTGAGTAGCTTTAAGCTGTTGATGGCCAAGTAACGATGTATGTGCTTATAGTATCGTTCCAGCTAAGCTAGTAATGCTCTTTTGCTATTGCACTTTTTTAAGAAATGATGGCTGCCGTTGTTAAGTTGTTAATATTTTACACATGTTAAGTTTCTGTTTGTTAAATTGTTCCTTGTTAAAGGTTAAATTTTCCGTCGTTCATGGATGATGGAGGTTTTGAATAAAATGATAATTGACGTCCTTTTGAGACGAGTTTGTTACATTTGATAGTTTAATTAATGTTAAATTTGTTTAGACGCTTTTTAAGCGTCATTTGTTTAAGTTTGAAATTTTTTTAAAAGTTAATTAAAAGTTAAATGAAAGTTTCTAAATTGAAGTGTATAGTGGATGAACGCAATTGTTTTCATTTCAATTTTGTGTTATTTCGTCTTGCTTCACTTTCGCTGATCAACCAGGCGATCGCGGAAGTATATTTCTTCATCGTATTTTCCCGCTGATCAACCAGGCGATCGCGGAGGCTCTGCGACGTTTCTTGAAGTATATTGTCATCTGCTTTTCATTGTGTTTATCAATATGCCTAGCTCAACACCTGTAAAAGGTAATCTTGTTCTTGTTAAATCTCTTGTTAAATCTAATTTCTTGATAAATTTGAAATCTTAATATATCATTATATCTTGTTGAATAAAGTTGTTTTATTTGTTAAAAACTTTGGTCTTTAATGTGTTATAATAGTTGAACACTGGTCGGGTTATTTCTATTGAAGCCCTTAAAATTCAAATCTTAATGTTTCCACTGTATTTAATCTGCTTAATAGAAATGATTTGAAACATAGACTTTTAGTTTATAATACATATCATGGACGAACTCAATTGGTACGAATTGTGGGCAATCTGAACAGCAACCGGTACATCAGTGAAGTTCTA